>KK120728.1:125856-139199 GCA_000611955.2 Stegodyphus mimosarum | reverse complement strand
ATTTACTGTTATGAAACATTATATATATATATATATATATATATATGCATACATATTGTGAATCCCGGTTTCACTGCTAATCTTCAGTACCACTGATAATCTGTGATCTAATCTGCTAAATTTTATGAATGACCTTAAGTTTATTATACAGTTTTAAAATAAGTTAACATACGACGACAGTAAGAAGCGAGACCATTCTAAGATCCTTTCGAACCGCGTAGAAAATTTCGTGAAAATGAATGGTGCTATAAGACATTTGAGTAATTTTAAAGCTGAAATTTTTCACTACATTTGTTATTTGCTAAAGCAATTAAGAAGCTTTCCATGACTTGTGAAATTTTAGTTTGGTAGGATGTTATAATGCCAATATTTAATTCAATATCATATTTTTTATTCTTTATTTTTGCGAGTGCGTGTTTTCAGCGACATTACAAATAGGTTTTTTACACAGAAGAATGCGAATGTTTCAACTTTGTTTTGATTTTAGAAGATTTGATTGGTTACGCCAAAAAGAACATGTACGATGTAGTGACACTTTAATAGTGTTAAACCTAATTTATGGTCGTGAATTATAATCACATGTACAAGAATTAAGATTCTCGTAGCATTCCTTGATTTCAAGCCGATTTCTGAATCGGAAATCTTAACTTTATTTTCTAAAACGCAATAGCATGCATAAGAGAAACGATTATTCAAGACTTAGCTGCTTTGTACTTAATTGATACACATTAGAATACACAAACACACATTCACGTCCTTTTAGTTCAGTTAAACTATGGACTGAAATCTGTTATTATAGCTATTTGATGCTCAGAAAAATATGTTAAATCGAAACACAGATGAAAATAAACGGAATTTTAATTTTATGACCTATTTTGCGAAATCATTAAATCAGTGTAAACAAAAAAATGACCTCAGGGCCTCATATTAGTAGATATTTTAAAAATTTGTGACAGAAAGAGAGATGATTGATTGAGTTTTTAGAGTTTCAAGCTAATATATATACTTTAAAAATTTGATCAAACGAAAGCAAAGAAGAGACAGATAAACATTTAAAATTTTGGTTACAAAACGGAATTCATTGTGACTGTTATTATGTTGACAGGTATAGGTAAGCTTATAGGAAATTCATAGCGTTATGGGCAGAAAAAAGGTTATGGACAGAAAAGGCTACTTTAGGGTTATAGATAACCCTAAGCATCGTGGACAGAAAAGGATGAGAGGTAAAGCCACCGAGCTTTATATAAATTACTTGCTAATCAGTCGAATTTGTGAAAAACTGAAATATTTTTCTCTGTGGTATGACAAAATTGAAAAATTGTTTCTGATTTTAAACCAGTTATAATTTTTATCTAACAGAAATTTTTAAAATTGTTATGTTTGTTTTCACATAATTCAGAGACATGAGGAAGTGCTCGGACGCCCAGGGCACCCCACTGGATAAGCTCATGTAATAGGAGCTTTTTAGAATCCAGTTTCTGATTATTCCTCATAAATGAAGTGTATGCATTTCTGAAGGAAAATGTTTAATTAAAGCAGAAAATGAAAGATCTGATTCTCTTATCTCATGAAATACTTTGTTATGTTGTAAAATATTTTTAACTTACATGAAGTACGGATACCTGCAGAAATAGTTTTATTGATAAATATTTCTCTTACATTATGTTACTCAAATTCAGGTTTCTTCCTTTAAATTAATGATGGAATATATTTTCTTATTCATTCCTTTTCTGTTTGTTTTGTTTTGTTCATTTGCTAAGCTTTCTAGAATTCCATGTTTTTGAAAATTTGAAGCGTGACTTCTGATGCTTCTGCTTTAGTGTTTTATTATATTTCTGTCTATTCAAAAATTTCGCAAGCTTTAAACAACTATAAATTAATTTTGATAAAAGTAATACCTCACAATCTCTAATCTTCCAGAAAGAACATACGAAAGCCTGATATATGTTTATTTATTTTTTAAGTGCAATATGCATATTTATTTTTTCTCCCGATTCCACGATTATCTGCGAAATTTAAGAAATATACTGTTGTTGTTATTTCTTCAACGTTGCTAGAATTCTAGTGCAAATCAAGATTTTAATTTAAACTTAAGCAAAGATTTATTCATTTTTCAAACATTTTTGTAACAAATGTGAAGCCTACATCAAAACCTTACGACAACGCAGCAGGGATTTTAATCAGTTGCAAGATTCGAGTGAAGCCTCGAGCAATTTTTACCCCATAAACAAATTGAAAAATAAAACGAGAAAACTCTTCCAATACATGCGACCCACTGCTGCGTTAAATCTCACGCACTTTACTCATATTTCAAATGAAATAATTTACTCGTATTTCAAATGAAGAATTTTTTTAAATTAATTTGTCTTTCTAGGCATGATGTTCTTACGGAGCATATTTTAGTGCTAGTGGTTTGATAACATTTGTGTTTAGTTCTCTAAATAACTGTTTCTGAATTCTAGGTACAATTGAACCGGAGATCGTGGGAGAAAAGGAGCAACTGAGAAAATATAAAAATCTATCGATTATTGTTCCTGTAAGCTGTGCAGTTATCGTCCTAATTGCTGTATCTATAGCAGTTTTCTTCCTTGTATGCAAAAAGCGCAGTACACGTTTAACCAATCAGTACGAAGGTAAGTTTAATGTTATTACATACATCTAATTTAGAAGTTTGTTTTATGTTAAGAAATCGATAGTCTGAATGTTTTCATTCCATGCTCTTTCAAGTTATACAGGATTCTGTCTTGTATAAGGAGCTCCATTTTTCACAAAAAAAGCAGATTAAAATCAGGGATGCAATTTATAGACGTGCATTATTAGAAAACGTTACATACAATCATGTGGCAACGCGTGCAACAGAGCAGTGCGTATTGAACGGCTGAGTATAAAATCCATTGATGTTGCGTGAACATTCAATGGAGTGTAAAAGTTTAGTTGGGGTTGCAGGGTGTTTGAAGAAAAATGTCGAGCAAAAGATTTAGCTACGAGACACACTTTAAACTGTAAGTTATCCGATTCATTGAAGAAAATGGCAACAGAGCTGCATCATGTCTTTTTGACGTGGATGAATCCAAAGGACGTTTACTGTCAATCGCTTCTATAAAAGTTTATTCTGGAGACTTTATAATGATTGGGTGAATTCAGGACTCCCATGACCTTACATCAAAAGGTAAAATTGAACTTCCGAATGGATTTTGGAAGCCTGGTAAAGTGTCAGACCTGAAACAAAAAAGAGGAAAGGATTAAGGTTTATCGTCGTACTTACGTATAAGCGCAACTCCATTGGCTCAGTTTGGAGATTTTGTACCAAAATAAAAGTGAGTCAGTGAATATTCATTTCGAAACTTACAATGAATGTGGTTACCTGAAGTACTGATATGCTCATGGCTGCCAGAGATTCGCCATACAGCTTACCAACAAACTAAACTAAACTGCTTTTATTTTTATTTCGTTTATCATAGCCATAACAACATTATAATCGTGAAATATGGTAATGTCTCACATTTAAAGTTTTCAAACGCTGAAGGTTTTTGTTCAGCACTAGGCTCCTATTCTCTAACGAATAAATAAGAGAATGCGTGACAATCGCTACGGTATGAATTGCATGTGAATGAGAAGGCACGAAATAAAAATTAAAGAATAAATCCATCTTTAAAGTTCTCTATATATTTTGAGACTTGATTAAACGAAATTAAAAATCATTAATTAAATAATGCTAAATAAAGATTAAACAAATATAGAACAATTATTTCATTGTTTTATTTTAGGGCATAACTCAAAATTTCCTCAACAATGAAGGTAAAGTTAACAAAATAAATTAGAAAATTAATCAAAACTTCCACTGTGCACAAATGTACGGTATAACATTGTTAAATATCATTTTACATTGATCAGCTAGCTGACTGTGTCCACGCCACACAAATTTTTTTCTCTTCGCCTTTTTATTTCCTTGTAAGAGCTATTGCACTTGCGGAAAAATTTCAGGGATCATATTTTGATTGTTCCCAAATACATTTGGACGATATTTTTGCGTGACACCTGTGCATACGCACATCCTAAGGGGTTCCTTTGTCCAAAAGGATTGTAGAATCGATATAAAATGGTTTAAAATGGGTTTTTTCATAACTTCTGCACGTATAAGTGTACGTATATATGTACGTATTTTTCTGGTATAACTCAAAAACGATTATCCATAGAGCATTTAAATTTTGCATATGGAACTGCTGTAACATCTAGTTGCGTACTTTCTTCCTATACTGCAATCGACAGTACCAAACGTATGCGTATATATTTACATATACATATATATTTATCCAACCCCTTCCTCTGCTTAAAAGTCCTTACACAGAATTTATTTTCGCAATCCTTGGTCGTAATCGTTAATCATTTGATGCAATCATAACATTTACTTCCTATGATAATCATTTTATATCAACATTTTTTTCCGAAATAATAAAATAATTCATTATCTAAAAATTATAAGTTAATACATTTAAATTTTAAAATAATATATATTTATGATTAAATTTAAAATTTCTTAATTATGATTAAATTTTAAATTGTTCACTCCATTTCTCCTTCCAGATTATTATTAATTTACTTAAATTATTCTCTTTATTTAATTGATTGATACCTACTTAATACTTATATTACTAAATAATCTATGATTGTTTAATGTTCTTACTATTATCATTGTATAATTAATGAAAAACAACAGACGTCCATATTAATGTAACTTTACGTTTTTACTTAATTTACATAAAAGAAAGACTTTAAGTATTACTCGAGCTGAGGTCAGTTTATTATAATCCTCAAATTATTGTCTGTATCGTAATTCAGACTGTCATGCAATAAATTGCCTGTGGTCCTTCCCTCTAGGTTTCTCACAAATAATACTCGATTATTTAAGTTAAATTTAGAACAGTATTATAGACTTTCTGAATAAACTACTTTTGAAAAGTTCTCAACATGAAAACCTTTTTTAAGCACGTCCAAAGAAATATCAATTTACCGGAACATATTTTTTTTCTTGCTGAGAGTGCGGTTTCACAAAATAAAGAATTAGATAATGTCATTCATTCACTTTCCTACCCCGAAATTACCATCAACAAGATTTTTTTTTTCTTGAAGGAAGGTTAACGAAGACATGATAAATTATTCTTTAAATAGCTGTGACGTTATTTTTTTCGTCATTTCAAGTTTAATTAAAACTGTAACTACTTACCTAATGAATAAAGTTTGCAAACTTCTTTTTTACTTGCTTGGTCATTTCATACGGTAACCTTTGTTAGACCTCTGAACGCTGCTAAAATACTAGAAGAAAACTTATACTGAGGAAAAATGTTACTCATTAATGAATACCCAAACTTTTATTATCTGATGAATGTCTAATAAAAAGCAGCTCTTACTCAGGTCAGCCTTTTGTATGCCTGAACATGTATCCATAGTTACTCTCATTCTAAAAATTCGAAATTAAATCACTTGATGCAACTTGACTCAATATAAATGTAGTACTAAAGAAATCTATTATCTAACGTATTCTTTTAAAAATATTATTTTATTTCAGTCTGAATTACACATGGATTTTAATCTATTTTAAATCTATTTTAGATGACCGCGGTATCTAAAACCTATATTTACAATTAACATCTGTGAGAAATAACTTCCACTAGGTCAGTGGTTTACAGCCTCTTGATTAACGCATATCATCTAAACAAAAAATTCAAAATTTTAGTACCGCCACTGTAAAATTTTAAAAAAAATCTTCGGTAAAATTTCAAAATGACAAAGCTAAAGTTTTCTTTATTATACCCAGAGGTTAAGAAATTTACCTTAATTCTTAGTAACTTATAATCCATATTTATGTCAATTACAGTTTATATTTAAGACTGTAAATAATGAGAAATTGTGTTGTGTTATACATTTCCGGGATCGTGCATCAGAGAATAATCATGTTAAGAAAAATACAAATAATAAGCAGAGCATCTAACCTATTAATCTCTTTTACTGTATCTATTAATTTAAAATTTTAGTAACTAAATATTCCAGAGACATCCTTATTTTACTGTTTAACATAAAAGCTATTAGGGTACTTGAAGCAGGTTAAGTTACATGTTTTACCTTCCATTTGGGGTCAGCATTCATTTAACAACAGGATATAATAAATTTCCACCAGACGTTTCATTCTGATGTAGATTTAGCTTTCAGTTCTAGGTTAATTAATTAATAAGTGACACACAAAAGTACATACATTAGGAAAGATCGTATCTCTACACAAGAAAGCAACATTTTTTTATTTTTTTTTTACTCGGACCAGTCCGTTTACTTTTCAGGCAATTCAACTTCATTATCTTAATTAAATTTAACTGCTCATTCATACGAAACCCTGTTACATTTACTGAAATTAAGTGTAGCTAAAAATTTCAAGGGAAGATGCCTAGACAAACAGATATATAAATATAAAAAAACTTATCTAGATAAGCCGAAGCTACAGACGACGTTTCAGCCAGGATGAGAGCCGATACTCAGATGGGTCGGAAGAAAGACTGGAGCCGGTAGTTCAGCTGTAGGAAAAAGAAACACTTCTCGAGAGTTTGACGTCTGCGAAAAGAAACATAGACAGAAACCCTAGAAAGTAGAAACTCAGGATTTCGACTTTTAATATATGGAAAAGGCAAGATATAGTTCCGGATCCGACATGTCGACACACTTCGGGAGAAGCATGTGCGTAACAAGCTATGAAGAAGGCGGTGTTAAATTAACACTGGAAACTTAGAACCATATTTCATCATTGGTGTTGAAGGAGACTCCATAAACGTCTCTACTCGTATATTAGCACATATCAGGAAGATGATTCAAGATAAAGATTGTGGGCCTCGCATACACATTCAGGCATAACGTTGACTAGTTAGTAGGAGTTTATTTTTTACCTCTCACTGGATTTCCTGTAGAGCAGAGTCGAAACCATCCCCAAAACTACTAACTGTTCTCTGAAATCATATATTGCATTACGAGAACCAGCAAAAATTCATCTTTCTGTAACTGCAAGCAGGTTACTACCAATTTAGTAGCACAGTTGCCCGTCTTAACAACCCAAAGAAGAAGTTACCTCATCCTAAGACATCACCGCAAAAAGTCTAGAAGCCTTTATTAATCTCTATGATAACCAAGCAACCGACAGACAAGGAGCATAACTGCTCCCCGCCTTGAGCATATTTGCAAGAGGAAAACTACTGCATTTCTAGACAACTCACCATTAACTGTATCGTACTCAAAATTATCCTTGCCCTCACAAAAACACAGGCTACCACAAAATTAGATTTTCGCCCCCTCATTGGAGTCCAAATTTCCACTTTTTCACCCAAAACACAAAAACAGGCTAACTGCGCACGCGCAACTGTTCAAAAACCCAGAGCCACACCGGACACTTAAATCGCCAAAGTAGTGACCTTTCGTCGTAGGTGAAACGTTAACCCTTATAAATTCGTCACGTATCCAATATATTAAAAGCAACGAGAACAATGCAATTTTCTTTCTAGAAGGTTCTACGGAAGTGCGCCAGACCCTCAAAGATGACACAGCGAAATTCGCCCCTCTCCTGTATTCTTTCGCAAGGAAACGAAACTTTCTTAGTAACGTTTAAATAAAGGAAAAGATATCATTGAAGCATTGGCTTTTTCCGAAATATAAGAATGTTTCTAACAAACTATCAGTACATTAAGTCACTAATTCACGGAATTAAATTGAAATATTCTGATTTTTCCTAAAGATTACATAACTTAACATTATTTAGTTTTTCAAACGAGAATTTGAACAATTATGAACATAACAGCAATACATTTTAAATGATTATTTTTCAGTTTCTCAATAGAAATATTTAGAAAAAATATATTTTGCCATTTTTACAAACTTTTAGCTATTTGCATTAAATATGCGCACATAAAAAGAACATTTATATTAAAAAAAATGGTTGTCATTTTAATTATCAAAATTTAAGTTACAACACTTTAACTCTAAAATTTAGTGTGAAATGTAGGCCTGTTTAAAATAGATCAATTTCTTTATGCTTGGTTTTATTTCACTTACTTTTAACCATAAATTTAGATCCACTTTTAATTTTTTTCTATATTTATTTTTCAAATGCAACAAGGAAGAAAATCTTTATTCACAAAAATAGGTTGTGAAAAAAAGGCAATAAAAATTTAATAGATTTATTTAAAATACCTTTAAATTCCTTTTTTAAGTTCAACGAAAGTTAACAAGTGTCTTATTTTTGAAATCTTCAGTTAGAGTTCGATCACAGGAAATTTCTGTCAGTTGCTTTTTTCTTCGCGAGATAAAATTTCAGTTACATTTGAAAGAAATGGATTTCTGATCCAATATTGTCTTTCATAAGCCTCGGGAAAATACATGTTGGAATTATTTATCAATTTATTTAACTTTCCAAAAATATCTGCTAAATGAGCCAATCATAATTCAGTAAACAAAATTTTTTTTAATTCAAATTTTGAATCACAAAGGAATATTTGAATCTCAGATCGAAGTTCAAAAAGGAGGTTTAAAATTTTGCCCGTGGATAACCTTCATACTCCGGAATGTAACAAAATCGTTTCATGTGCGCTGCCCGTCTCTTGACATAAAATTGTAAATATCCTTGAATTTATACCTCGACTTTTAAGATAATTAACATTTGTCACAGCTGGATTCAAAACCATTTTCAAGTTTTGGGGGATTGTTTAGGCTACTAAATCTTCACGAGGAATGGAGCAATAAGTAAATTTAGTTTCAGAGGCGACTTTTCTTTATTTGAGAAATTCCTGTTAAAATCCGATTTCAGTCACTACATGCGGCAATGTACTTATTCCAAAGAATATCATTCTCAGACATAATATTATCAATTACTTTAAAAATTGCATTGGCATTTGCTCTATCATCAAGAGATTCACAAAATAAATACTCTTCGGCCATTCGTTTATCCTCTTCGTAACGTATGTAAACTAATAATTCAACAAATATCATTATATCAGCATTTTAATTCAAATTAAATGCAAAATACTCACTGTTTTTTATTTCTTGAATAAATGTCTCTTTAAAGGAATTTTTCATTCCATGAATTAGTTGACTTACTGTATCACTTTATAACGGAGTATTGTTAAGTTCATTAGCCGTTTTTTCGTTGAATAATGTTAAAATGATGTCTTTAGCTGCTGATAATATGAGGTTTTCTCTGATAGTGTGAGCCTGCCGAGTCTTGGCAATTCTTAGGCTTACTAGGTAACTAGCTTCCAAAGCTTTTTCATTTGAATTAACTGAACCTTTCATTACTTGTTTATTATTTTTTCACTACGATAAATTCCGCTTTCTTCAGATTTATCCTCTAAATTGGCATGCTTAAATTCAAGATGTCTTTTAAAAAACGAGGGTTTTATATTTTGATTGGATAATAGTTCACCGCAAACAACACATTGATGTTGAGTGTCCATTTCATCCCCATTCCAAGTAAACCCAACTGATAAATAACTTCCATTATATTTTCTATAAACAATTTTTCTCTTCTTTCCAATGTTCTTAGTGCTAGTGGATTGTCCTGGACCCATCATCTGTGAATCATCACTTTTCTGCTTAGTGAATCCTTTCTATTTTTCCATTTTGAAAGATATAGGTTTATTTTATTATTTTTTCACAAATATTTAAATGCAGAGTATATTACGAGTTCTTCAAAAACAAACGAAGATATTCTCAAATCGCATTGAAATGTGAGGAATACAAAGCAGCAAGAAGTCAAAATACCTGCTGTTTGAGACAGCAAATCAACGGGAAAAAGGATTCTAATTGAAAATATGAGTCTGAAAATAGTGGCGTAGTTAAGTGCAGACATGTTAATAAAAGGATTAACTCTAAACGTATTAATGATATACTATTATATTTTTATAGAAACTTAATTTGTTTGTTATTAAACACAACATCCATTTCTATTACTTCTTTTAAAATCAACATTTATGACAAATTTTATTATGTCTATAGCTAAAAGAATATTTGTGAAAATAAAAAATAAATTATTTTGCTAAAGTCTATAAGTGGCTATTGACTTTCAACAAAGCTCAGGTTATTAAAATCTAGCCTACAAAGCCCGATCATAACAGCCAGTTCTAAAAAACCCTAAAAATCATCGTCTAACTTCTCACAGTACTGTATTCTTCGCTTCAGTGTAAGAAAAATTATCACTGGGTATCTGAAGAAGCACTGAAAGCATAGATCTGCAGATAATCTTAATCATGTCCCTCTCTCTATGCAGATTTTTTGGGATTCTTTGCACTTTAAGTTGAGGTCCTTCGATGCTGTGGAAGTTATTAAAGTGTGCGATAAACGACATTTTTCGGTTGTTGCGCAGACAGAACTCCCAGACAATTGGTCCAGTGGTGATAGAAATAAATAATGGCATGTTTATAAGTAAAATGTGTGCATAAAAATTACATACAATACGTGAATTCTGGGACTGCAAAATCTTACATTAAGGCAGTAACCATTAAGCATTATCGTTGCTGCTCGTGGCATAAAGCAAACATCTGCAACATAGTGTCATAAGTTCATCATGGAATATTTCGTAGGGACAGTAGCATTAACTTCTTCAAAATTTAGTCTTCCGCGGGATATGTAATAATGACTTCACATCAGTCGTAAAATGCGACAGTCATTCACGTAATATGGTACTTATTACGTATCCTTACTGCAGAAATGTTTCACGACCACGTTACATGAATTTCCATTGTCATTAGAAAAATGATTCGGCAATTGCTGCCAGCAGACAACTGTTAGTTTTGAAGGCGTGCTTTAGGAGGAATATGCCGTAATTTTAGCAGCACTTTCCACATTGGAACACTAGATGTCTAACTGGATACACATTTGGTATTCACGTTTAGAACCAACGCAAGGCTCCAGTCGGTGATCATCAGCAGAAATCGCCCATCTTCAACAATTTTTGTCCATTCATTCATTTAACATTTGCCTTAGGCTCAGTCTTTTGACTTTCCAATCATCTCAAAGCGCATAGTTTTGGGCAAATGCTTTATTTTCTTTCATGCGACGACTAAAGTGATATTTCTTTCCCCAATTTCAATCCTGATACTTTAATTACTAAAAGAAATTGGTGTTGGAGTTGTATGAGAAAGTTTTGCGATTTTTCCCATTACCCAAACTTTTTTCGGCCTTTATTTTGCAGAGTATGCATACATTTTGATATCAGTTCTGTAACCGGCTAAACTTACCGAGTGCTCTGATGCAGATAAGATATAAGCCATTCAACTTTCCTTAAACTAAGGGTCCTCATCCCTCGCCGAACTAGGCCCAGGAGTTCAACCCTTATACTAGAAACTTGGGGGGAATCGGCGCCAACGCACCTAGAGTAACTAGGCTCGCGGGGAGCCACTAGCCGGGGATTTTCCACCTACCAGTCGCTCGGGCTTCTCGTCGTAGAGGGACATTGCCCAGCAAACCCGGGGCGCCACCTCCCGGGCTACTAGAACCAAGTGCTGAGAAACGTGCCAGACCCACGAGCCTGCCAATAAGTGACCTTTCTGGGGTCTCCAGAACCATTAAATTCATGATTTGTATACCCCCGTGGCCTAGGTACACATCCTAGCCAGTAGCTTTGCACAGCTCTCTACGTGGAGCCTCGGCGGGGGGAGTCCTCTGATAAAAGCAACTTTAATTATAATCCCCATAATTAATAAAAATGGAAAATTTCATACTGCTATGATGCAAAATCAGTTACATTAAGGTAAACCAAAGTAAAAACAGATAATCAAGGCAAACATAATTTTAAAAAAATCTCACATAAGCCGATTAAACAATCCGGTCGAAAACTTTGATGTAATGCAAAAATTTACAGAGGTACCCCCACACTCTTACACATGCATGAATATGAACTGAAAAGAAAGGAAGAGTAGAACAGTGGGAAATTACTAAACTATTAAAAAAAACTATTGGAAGATCCAATAAGTCGCGTACATTTATAATAGAAGCTGAAAAATGTAAAATTTAAAATGTTTAACGTAAGGAAGCAAAAAGAGCTATAAAAATTTAAAATAGTGCAGCTGCGCTTTTTCATCCCAAGTTTGAATATATGTATCCGTAAATGTTCTCATACATGTAATTAATCAGGATTAATGCAGTTAATCTTAACACCTTACTTGACGTCACAGTAACAAAAAGAAAAGCCACTTTATTGCAAAAAAAAAGGCAATAAAAGATAATTCAAACGCTCCAAAAAATAGAGAAGTGAAAAAAATCTAAATATTATAATCGCAAAAAGAGTGTTTGCATTAAAACTGCTAAATAAAAAGTAGTCAGGGGACAAAAAAGAGGGGAATATATTTCAATGAATTAAGTAGAATAAGTCGAAATAATTTGCTTAATAACACTGATCAACATTCAACACTTAAAAAATAATAAAGCTTATTAGCATTTAGTAGAAAAGCATTTGATGGTTTTTCTAGAGAAGTTCCAATCATCTTGAACTTATTTTATCCAACTATATTTGACTACACTTCCCATAAATAATTGGTGATTTACGGAAATAAAATCACAGCTTAATCTTTCTGTTTCAGGATTGCTACTTTTGAACAGTACATTGTGTTTTTCGATATATGCTTTCATAAAAAATTTTAATCAAATGCATACACACTTATTTATCAAACGCTTTACTACATACGAACATACACGTACGTAACTAATAGTTTAAACTACTTATCTTTATATATATATAAGTGTATTTTACAATTTTTAAAGTCAACAAGTTAAAATTTCTCTACAATATTTGCTCTTGACATGAAACACTTATTGCCTGGAATTTCATTAGAGATATATTTCTCATTCAATTAACTCAATTCTCACTTCGCGGCAAGGCAAAAATACCTAAAACTGAAAATATCTTCGTTAAATATTGAAAGATAGTGAAAAACATAAAACAACAAATAAAGTTAAAACAATATAAACAAAAAAACAGTTTGCAAATAAAATTAGAACTTCTGCGCAAAATCAAGCAATTCGCCTAGCACGCAAGAAGGCCGCTTTTTACGTGCATAAAACTGAAAGTTTCCGTTCGGCCCCATTCGGCAAAAGGACACTGAAGGTGCAGAAAGATTTAATTCACTATTCTACTAAATTTCGAATATAAACAAATGTTGCTGCTAAGGTAAGAAAAATTAGGTTTAGCCAAATTGAAACAAATTTTAAATTGCTGATAATTCTACAACTATTGTATGAAGATTAACTAAAGGCTTAAAATCTATAATCTGAAAATAAGAATAACATAATTCAATCATTTTAAAGCAAAAAATGCGCAG
>KK120728.1:86867-125812 GCA_000611955.2 Stegodyphus mimosarum | reverse complement strand
TGTTTTAATTTTTTAAATATTGAGTTTCTTCAATACCAACATTTAGTTTTTTAGTTTTTTTTTAATTACTTTTACTTTTTAGTAAATATTTTTTGTTCAAGTTTTTTTAAACTCTGGAACTAACGTATAAAATTTACTTTTAGGCGATTGCTTTTACAATTTTACTCTTTTTTGCTTATCTTTAAATTTAATTTTTCAGCTCAATGCGCAAAATTCTTGACCAAATAGGTCTCTCACGTTCTTGTAGTACTTTGTAAATAAATATATATATATATAGTTATATAGTTTTGGTGCGGCCGATTGCCACCAAAAAGGGAGGTTGCACTACTACATGTTATAGCAGTCCTATATACAAAATTTCAACGTTTTGAGGGTAACCGTTTGTGAGTTGTGAGAGATACATTCATAATCCATTTTAAATCAGTTTTATAATTCATTTTGGAAAACAAGTCCTTTATTCTGACGTTACGTACAGTTGTCACGCAAAAACATCGTTAAATTGCATTCGGTAGCGGTCAAATTGGATTTTTTCGTTGAAATTTAATACCTGAAATTTTTCGTGATTACAATAATTTCCTTACTGCGTACAAAGAAGTAAAAAGACTTTAAAAACTCACCACCTATTCAATTAAAAATAAGTCCCATGTAAAAACAAACAAACAATAAGAAAAGCAGTACAGTGACAAACCGCAAGAAATGGGGGGTAGGAGCCAAAATGCGCCAAAACGAAAATGAAATATGAAATTTATTTCTTCCACTGCATCGTCAACAGGGTTGTGCTGCAACGAAAGAATAAATACATTAAGCAGCCTGACAGACAAGGACACAAGTTTAATATTTAACATTAGACTTCGAAAAATAACAAAAGTTATCTTGTCTTTATCAGTCGAACCCCTACAAGCCGAAAAAAATTGCAAAATTATGTCATCAAAAGCACAGACAAATTGAAACTGTTTGCATAAAAACAGACAAATTTGTAAATTGCTTTAAGTAATTTAAACCCGAAAACAAAACTTGCAGGAATAATAATCCAGTACTTAAAAATAAACCACATAGAAATTTTTTAATCCAATATTTGAAAAAACAAAATTATATGCAAATTTTTAAAACATGCAGGCCAGTTTTAAAAAAAACAGGGTGATTCCTAAACAAGCAATGAAGCTTAAAGAATAAAAATTTATAACTTTAGAGTACCGAGTCTAAAATCATATAAAATTGGAGTGATCCTACATATGAAAAAGTAAATGAAATAAATGAAAATTTAATCAAAATATAAAAAAAGAATAAAAATAGAAGAGTAAGATCTTAAAATCAAGGTAAAAAGGGTAAAAAGGTAAATCAAGGTAAAAAGGGTAAAAATCAAGGTACACAAGGGTAAAAAAAAGTTTTGAAATGAAAAAATGTATTCGTCTCTATAGTAACAAAGCCAAATGAGTAAAATAAGGAATTTTTATCTGCATATATATTTATATGTAGATAGACAGATATAAATATATATTAGATATATACCGATTTTAGATGCAAGTAAGAGGAATATGGAATAAAATTTCTTTAACTAGAAGAGGATGCTGGATTGCGAATAGAGATAATGTATTATTCATTTAATTCATTTCAAAATAATGATATTCAATAAATGTTTTCGTTTAACGTAGATTTAGGAAAACATGAAAGATTTACACTAAATAATTTGAACTGAATTTACTCTACAGAAGGGATCATCTGTACTGTAGATCGCAAGAATTATATAATGTTTCAGCTAATTGAATGAGAGTTTTCTTGAATTTTCCCCGTGTGTAAGATGAATACGAGACAGTTTATTTTAAACGTCCCCAGAGAAAGTATACTTCTTAAGCAATCAGTTCTTACTGTTATGTTATAAACTATTTCAATACAGTTCATATTGTAGAGTTATTAGGATTTTTTGGAGACAGAAGAATGAAAAATGAGCTACGCCTTCGCCGGGAATCGAACGATGGACCTCTCTGTTTCGTGTCGAGCGTGCTGACTACTACACCATGAAGGCGAGCGAAGAAGGCGGGAGAAATACCTTATATACTCCCTCTTTTAAAGGGGAACTGGGGTTTGGGGGAACCCAATCGACAAATCCCCTGTGGTGGAGAATTATCATCCATCACACGTTTTTAGTTCGGGCGCCACTTGTAGAGACATTAGGTATTTTTGAAGCAGAAGGTGCCAAAAATGAGCAACGACTTCACCGGGGTTTAAACCACGGACCTTTCTGTTACGCATCGAGAGTGCTGGCAACTACACCACGAAGGCATGCGAAGAAGGCGGGAGAAATATCTTATATACTCCCCCTTTTGAAGAGCGACAGGAGATTAGGGGCCCCAATCGCCAAATCGTGGTGGTGAAGAATTATCACCCATCACCATTTAGTTCGGACGCCACTGTAGATACATTAGGTATTTTTAGAAGAAGGAGAGATAAAAAATGAGCAATACCTTCGGCGAGAATCGAACCACGGACCTCTCGGTTATGCTTCGAGCGTGCTGACCACTACACCGCGAACGCATGCGAAGGAGGCGGGAGAAATACCTTATAGTATAATATATTTAATCATCTGAAGTTTGCATGAAATAGCAGCAGGTTTCTCACAAATAATATTATTACTCTTTTATTATTATTATTATTTTTGTTTTTAACCATTTCTTATTTATTATTGAGGTATTTGTTAATATTGAAAAATTCAAAACAAGGAAAATGGTAGCTTATTATGCATAGGATTTTATAAAAGGAAATTATTAGGAATTTATTATTAGGAATTTATAGCCCTCGAAAGCTTCTTGAATATGCTTCGTTGAAAAGTTATAGAATCTCTCACGCATAGCCAGATTCACGTTTCGTCTTGTAATTAATTTCAGCTTTGCTTTTGTATAGCTATTGTCTGTCAGCTATTAATTGTAGATTTGAAATAAATACCACATGACGTTAGTTTTCGTCTCAATCATTCCTTAAATCAATTATATCTTCAGAAGAACGATCATTAGGACCCTCATAGTGCGTATTTACAAAACTGCCTTACTCTTCTCGACTATAATCTTCCATTAATTTTGTCCTATAACAGTTCTTCACAATTTTTATTGCAGCCAAATTATAATAAGAGATTCATAATTACGCATTTTTTGATTATTTTCAGCTCGAAATTGCATATTGAACACATGCAGCTTCATTACATATTTATAAGTTAATTTTGCAATAAAAAAGAACACCCTGCAAAATAAAATGAAATAAAAGCATTGAGAACGAACATCATTCAGTTTAAATACATATTATTAAATATGAATCAATAAAACTCATTTACAGTCTAACTTATGATTGTTTTACCTTTCCATGTACTCTGATGGGTCCTTTAAACGTTTTACAATGAATGTTGCCAAAAGTTGCCGTACATTCTATAAAAGCGATAAACACAAAAACACTTAAAATGGACTAACAAATTAGTATATTCAATATATTGAATACTTGTGTATATTCAATATATTGAATATACACAAATATTTTGTAAAAATTTCGAATTTTGTTTATCAATATAACCTAGTTTTGAAGCTATTGAAGTTGTGAGACTTTCAGCTACAGTTTTTTAATATAGATTACTGATTAAAAGTATAGATACCAAATTCAATCAATGTGAATAATTGTTATCCCAAAATCTTCTGAAAATGAAATATTTATTTTCAATGAATGGAATAGAAAACTCTATGCCTTCTTTAGAAATGTCAAATAAGATTTACTTTACTCTTTACAACTTTTTTATCCAAAATATGTCTGTTTTCATTGCATAAGAATTTGCATGGATATCATAGTGCATATACATCTAAAACTGCTGTATAAATGCTGTTTCTTTGATTTTATACTAATATTTTATTTTCATTAAAACTTACGTATCACTCGCGGCTCTTATTCTTCACAATCATTGCGCGAAAAAAAGACACTGCGCGAAAAAAAAATAGTTCTGTGTCTCCTGTTTCCCTGGCCGATTGACGAAATTCAACTTGCGTTTTTCCTGCCGCTAAAGTGCGACTTAGGATATGCATTAGTTGTATATAACATTGTTCTAATGTAAGTATTTTGAAACAAAATCGTACTTTTTCTGAAATGATATACCACCTTTTTTCATATTTCGTTTCTCAAACTCAAATTAGGCCAAATTGCCAAGTTTCGTAAAAATTGCCGGAGTAGTTTTTAAAACATTATCTCTGAAAATTTTAGCTCCTCAATGTTAATTGAATTTGGTATATATTTATGAATGTAACTTTTTTATTAGACTTACTTAACTCTTTCTTCTAGAATTCGAAATTTGGGTTTAATCCAAATATAAATTGCCCATTATTTTATGATTTATTTTTTAAATTTGCATTTTAAAATATTTTTTTTTTAATTTTTCGAAAAATGTTTTGTGTTGTAACCTATAAAATTTTTAACATCATCTTAAAGTAGATGTATTTTTAGGCACGCTTGCAAAAAAATCCGATATGTTTATTCAAAATTTCCTAAGATTACGTGAATTTACATATTGGCGTATGGCATATTCATTACAAGCGATACTAACGCCAGTTCTGATTTACGTACTTTGTTAAAATTATTTGAAAGTAATGAACGTGACTTTTGTTCCCTCTCATGCACAATGAAAAAAAGGAAAGGAAAATAGGTTGAGATAAATTATGAAGTTCGCCAAGTAAATTATTCTTGGCGCAAACTGAAAAAATGAGCCAAGATAAATTTTTAAATTTCTCCTTAAATTTCGCACCACATTTTATAACATTTTATATTTAGATATGATTTGAGTCAAGAATCGAAATATGGAAAATGATTGGCATGTCATTTCAGAAAAAGTCCGATTCGTGATTCACAATACCTATATTAGAACAATGCTATTTATAAATCGAATATATATCCTAATTCGCGCTTTCGCGACATGAAAAACGCAATTTAAATTTCGTCAATCGGCCCAGTATAACAGAAAATATATAACTGTCCTTTTTTTGGGCATAGTGTACATTTTATATCGTCACATTGTTGTAGCTTTTAAGACCTCTGCCTTAGCTTGAAGTATTATTTTATTTTTTAGGTTCTTAGTTAGGTCGTAGGCTTTTCGCTCTTTTAGAAATTCTTTGAATCCGTGATTAAATTATGAATCTGAAAAACGAGTCAATATTAAAATTGAAATCAGACATGGGGAAAAAATAGCCTAACGGAAAGAATAAGCTGAGTTAATTTTCATCCAGAATACATTTGCATTTAAAACTAAAAGTAACTTGTAGCATTAGAAGAAAATAACTGATAAAAATACGAAGAATGCCATGGATTTAGTAGCAGCTGCCAATTAGTGACAGTCAATGTAAGCATGGATGTAAAACAGCTGAGATTAGTGCAATAGGATTAAATATTCAGTTTTCTTTTTATTTTACCAAAATAAGCAAAGGTGATAGGTATCAGTTGCAAACTAAGGAAATGCACAAGTGAATTTTCCCTTAGGTAACCTAGATCCAAGATAATTTGCTTCAGAATTTTCTCGAAAACTTATTAAATATAATAAATAAATAATTTTTTCCTTTGATGAATTAAGAATCCATCTTTTATCATGCTGTTGCACAAACCACTCGTCTATTATTTTTTTACTGCTGTGCATTTTTCGTTAGCAGTCAACAAACTAATGCTATAAAATAGCACTCATGAACTATTTAACAATGAACATGCCCTAGAAATAGTTGTCATTTTAAAGTTGGTAATCAAACGCACCTTCAAGCGTAAATTACGCTTCTAATAAGTTGAAATTATTTTTAAATTAACCTATTTGGCCGACGTTTTACTGGAAGCGATGCCGTTTCGATAAACACATTTTTTGACATACCCATGTAAAATTCTTTCGAGAATTCAGAGACAAATAAATATGTATATTGTAAAGTATATGTTATGATATATTTACGTATCTATGATTTCAAAATAATGCATAAACTTTTGATTTCGCTTTGCTTTATCAGTAGCTCTAATACTCCACCTTTTGATGAGCATTGAGTGGATTACCTCCTGAACAGCAAAAATTTCGGAGTCATTTACATCTCGAAATTTTCTGAAATCGATTATTTTCATGATAAATTATATGATTTCTCCAAAGGTACAATCTGTTAGAGAAAAGTAGACTTACAAAAATTAAAGCTGTTTTGATTTTGAAAGCAAAAGATTCAAAATTACTTTGCTGGGTCATTTTAGATTAGCGGGATTACGATTAAGCGTAATTTGACTGTTATGCAAGGAATAGTGTTGCTTGCGTACAGATTCGTCGTAGATTGAATGAAAACAGAATAGATAAGAATTTGATAAAATTTATTTTACCAAAAGAAACACTTCACGGTTCTGGAACTTTTCACAAAAACAGACGTACAACTCTTCACAATATCCAGTAGTACGAATAGTAGTTACACCTTAAACTACTAAGAACGTTAAACACAATGCAATGCAAAGCGCATCGAAAGAGCGAAGCTAACCTGGAGCTATCTGGGTACTCCTAACTCACGCTAAACTAACAACTGAGAGCAGATGATCTCTTTGGTCTATGTAGTATTCATCTCGCTGCTGAGATATTTATATTAGCTTCTGAGTCTCGAAATTACTCGTAGGCATATGAGGGCTAAATACGGTTACAGTTACACAGAGCATTAAGTACAGTTATTCATTTGCAATATCCATTTTACTTATACATGGACCGTATAGAGACATTAGCTGTTTCTTTGACGCAAGAGAGATTGAGAAATGAGGAACGCCTTCGCCGGGAATCGAACCACGGACCTCTCGGTTACGCGTCGAGCGTGCTGACCACTACACCACGAAGACATGCCAAGAAGACGGGAGAAATACCTTATAAACGGACTAAAGTGTCACAAAAGGTCGCCATGTTTGGCAATTTTTGTCTATTTCTAGCCAAATTTGGCGACAAAAATTAGCCTCGAAAACCGTTGCCAGTTTGGCGATATCTCGCCAAGTTAGCGAGATAGCCATTTACTCAAAACTAAATAGACTTTCCCTTGTTTTTTTTATTATTTTTCTCGCAGAACATAATTTCTCTCAGCTTTTTAATGTTACATTACGCAGAAAAATAATAGAATTTCATATATAACTTCACAAAAAATTATCTGTCTATGTACAAAATTTGTAACAATACATACAAAACGAAACATGCAAAAATAATAGAGGAGCTGCTTTTAAGGGTAAAATTGCAAATTCATTACTGTATCCTTTAAATATACATTACGCGTATGATGTAACGAAATCCAGAAAAAAATAAATTTTGCAGTGAATGTATGTTGTCTTTCACCCAGCATATTTTACAAAGCCCAAAATACCGCGGTACAATACACTATTTCACATTTATTACATATATATTTTATTTTAATAATTTTTTGTTGAAACATTTATTGGAAAAAATAATCATTAAATTTTAAGCTGAGAAAAATCCCACGTTGAACCAATATAAATCTCCTAAAATCAAATAAACTCTACTGCCAAAATGGATGGGGAAGAAAACCTATTTAATTTCTTTTTTACACTTACTGGCCACTTTTTATAAGTAAAAGAGAAAAATAATGTAAACTTTCATTCTCTTTATTGATCTAAGAGAGCTTTTGCGTGAATGATAGCTTTCGGGACAGCTTAGCATCGACCCTGAAACTTCGTCAGATCCGAAATGTTTATTGACTTTGCCGTTTATTTGATTTCGCCGAGAGATGAAGAAAAAAAGTAATAGAAGAACGGAGGAAAAGACAAAAAATAAATATATAGATCATTTCCTTCGCTCTGCTGACTAAGCATATATATCCTGCATCCTCTTCTATAAGTAAGGGTATCGGAATCCGGACTGAGATTTCGAAAGCTTGGCTTAAGTGTGGAAGAAAGAAATAGGGGTAGGAAGAGAACAACTCAATTTGTACTTTATCATCCGCAGAGTAAAGAAAAAGTTTCTTTCGAAATCGCGTTAGAATCATTTGTCTGATGTAGTTCTGTTTTATTATATGTGATAGTTATTGACAGGTTTCAAGCACTGCGCGCATTATTAACCACAGTCACGCTCAATAGCACAAAAGGAATTCCTTTTAAAAACGTGCTATGAAATTTTATTTCCTTTGTAATAAGTCTGAAGATATTTGGTTTAGAATTCAATACAGAGTAAGTCCGGGTAAGAAATAATTTCGTATTCTTAATAATTTTTGGTATCAGATTGAAGAAAATTGTTATGTGCTATATTTAGTAATCAAAGTATTCAGATGTAGAAAAGAAAATATTTTAACTAAATTCCACAGAACTGGTGAAATTTCGCAAAGGAAATGAAAAGATATTTATTAGCTTTTCAATATGAATGCGTTATTGTACTCTAGGATTATACTTCTGCAGGGAACATTGAGCAACTGCAGTGTATTGAAAATGCGATAAATTGTTGCATATTCCATTTTGTTTAATTGGTTGTTAGCTTATTTCGAATGTAGGATTTTTACAGTATAATTTATTTATCGTATATGCTGCATCTTTATTTCAGTTTGCAAAGTGTTTACAAATTAGAAATTTTAAATATTTTACATGAAAAATTAATTGAAAAAAAAAAGAAAAACTTATGGCATGAAATCATTATGCAGCGTTTACCTAAACGTTAAACGCAGAGATATGGCTTTTTCTAATACTATATATTCTCTTGTTACTGTTGTCCATATCTTTCATGGAAGAATAGTTGCTGAAGGAGATTGGACTTCTTTTTCCACCCACTTTTAAGAGAGAACACCTCAGAGGGAGGTCCGAGGGTTTCCCAACTCTACAAAACTTACTGTAAGCGAATATATAGCCGCCTAGATGGTATAGTGGTTAGGGAGAAGAACCACCCAAGAGAACTTTAGGGTCGCCATATCTTTAGAGTGCCCCATGCCTCAAGGACACTATATATTTACAAACACCTATGCCTTCTCCGGGATTCGAACCACGACGCTTCGGTACTGCAGTTGGCTCCCCTAACCACTATACCATCTAGGCGGCTGTATATTAGCTTACAGTAAGTTTTGTACAGGTAGTAAATGTATGGGGTGGTTTGTTTATGTGCTTAGAATAAAGCCTCGAGGGCTATCTGCCTAAGGAGAGGAATACCTTCGTGGAAGACTTTCTAAGGGTAACTGGCTCGTACACACATGGGAAAAACCACGAAAACGTCCATTCTGCGTACCGGTTTGCGGGATTCAAACTTCGGACCGAACTATCAGTGTTCAGCGACTTTAGCGCTCGTTCGGCGGCCAGGGTAAATGTATGGGTAAAATAGCAATGTACCATGGGTGAAGTGGTAATGCCTTCTCATACTAGCTCTCACTTAAAAAAATGGCATGCTTTCTAAGAATTTATAAAGAAAGTGAGGGTATGAGCAACTGAAGCTTTCAGATGATTAATTTAGTTTATTAGCGTTTACCTATTATGGTACATCGTGTAATCCCACCGTACGCCCCGTATCCAGTATTTAATAAAAAATAATGATTTAGGACATAGAGAAATTACAATAGTTTCAAACAGAGTTTGAAATTCACAAATTAAATTAATATTTGGTTTGGTGTAACAAAAGTAACAGGTAAACATAATAAGTAACAGACAAATATATAATAAGTACTGGGAACACAATGTTATAATCAGCTATAATAATAATACTAATGAGGTGTTCACAAGATTATTATAGTTACAAAAGGTTATTACTGTTTCCTAAGTTGGAACGTAGAGTCCTTTTGAACATATTCACAGGATGTAAAAAGTTCGTTAAATTTATGCAGTATGATAGCATATACTTGACAATGGTCTAGGCCGTAGAAAGAGAGAAAAGTTTCCTAATTTTTTAAACTTCAGATGCTGATGTTTATCGTTAGTTAGAAACCTTTGGAATGCCAGGAGATCAGTTTTTGGGATTTTTACATTATTTTCCTCAGTTAAGGGGTATGTAAAATGGTAATGGTCAGGAGCTCCCTATTCTTCATATATGCAGATATTAGAGTTTGTCTTATTAGTAAGTTTTGTACAGCGATGCTATTTTTTTACATTATCAGGAAAATGTAAAATGCCTCTTGAAATTCAAAAGAAATATTATTAAAACAATGAGCTAGGAATAAAAATGATACATTTTAGTTAAACTATTTTCATCATAACAATGGTTAAGAAGCTATGCAGATTTCTTGGACCCAAAAGCCTAAGAGCCGCATTTTAAATCCTAGAACTTTTACTCAGCTTATCTAGAAAATTTCTAGTAACTTTGCAAGAATTAGTAAACTATTATGTTAATATAATATGATCCATATAACTAGAGTATGAACTTAGGGTCTTTAGTTTTAGCCATTGATTAGGTAACTCTTAGTAGCTTAAATATGTGCAGCTAAGACTGAATTATTAATAATTAATAGACACCTTTTTCTCCCAAAGGGATTCTATCTCATCCGATTCATGGTTCTAGAAACTATGCTTTTAATTTTCGGATTTTTAATGTACTGAAGTTAAAATTTTTAATGGAAGAAACATTTATGCGTATAAGTTGGCATCATTAACCCTTAGAAAATCAAGTGTTTGGTGACATGTATGCTTAAAACACCGAAAAGCCCGTTCCCGTCCATTACCCGTCCCATTCGCTTCCTCCCCTCCCTTCCATTAAGGCACAAAGGGATGTGAAGATTTCAAATAACATCCTACCTACTTCCTAACAAAGAAGCTTCCAATATCCTTTTAGAGCAAGCTTCTGCTATAAACTTATACAATGCATACGCTGAAGGAGGGAAGAAAACCACATCGCGATCTCGGGCGTTTCGGGCAGTTGTGGTGTTTGAATGAAAGGCCATCTTGGGCGTTTTGGCCTTCAAATGATTAAGTTGCATTTATTGAATATACTTTTATACCTTTTTTCCCACTGGCTTCTTGTTTCTCCCGCTTCTCCCTGATTACTAGGGCACGTTGAATTTTTCAGTACTTTATTCGCACTTTTGGCGAATAACTTTGCTGTTTCTCATTTCTGCATCTCATTCACAAACGACATTTGTTTTTGAATAAGGCTGATTACCGTAGCTTAGATTAATGCTGATGTTGACTTTCGTTATTCCACAAATCTCAGGAATTAAAAATAGTTAAACGCGGGTGATATTATTGCTCTGAAATATAAATGCAACAACAATGAGATCCTGGAGCTAGCGAGTGGAATGTTCAATAATCTCCTCATAAGTAGTGGTCTCCAGTCATAATACTACCACCCAGTCCCCGTAATTCGGTATATTTATCAATCATGATGCCGGTCTACGTCAGGACTCGAGCAACACAATGATAATGCCTTCTTTGCATACTTTCCTACTGATTCGCCTTTCTATTTTCGTGCCAGATCAGCTAATATCTGGATCTCGATTGCAGATTGCAGACTCATATTTGTCGGAGATCAGGCATTGAGTCAATGAAGTATCATCTAATTTGCGGTAATCTAACGAGACCTTCTACGGTATTCTCTGGATAACTGTTTCATACACCAAATTATACTGTGGTGTAATATTCAAACTGTGACTCGACAAATGAAATCAACTTGTCCTTGTGCAGTCACTCCTAACAAACTCGTTCCTGCACTACAATAGACTTAGCAAATTGATGTTGTATCTCCAACTACAATCGGTTGTTGCCGAGAATTATCGTTCTTGTTATGTGATCGTAGAGAGAATGTCTAGAAACGCTGTTCGAATTCTAGAGACAAATATTTGCCTGAATTCCGTCTGCACTGCAACTTGGTGAGTGCGAAGGGTGTTTCTTGTTTTCCTATATTTCGTCTACGTTTTAAACTATATCATATAACTCCCTTGAAACAGAACAAAAGTTTCGAAATTACAGAATTATTCTTCCGAATTCGGAGTTTGTCAGAAACGCAATTCTTTTGTGAGATGCTAAATGATCCTTAAACATAATAATGAAAAATTTGCATATGTATTGCTTCCATATTAAACATATTTCAATTATTCAGATCTCAATAAAATTGGGTTCCCGAATTCTGCAGCATACTGATTATTTTTCTTAAGTTCTGTACACGTATGTGTTACGCATATTTGTTTTAACTGACGGGAAAAAAGAAATATGTCATTGATTTTTATCTTTCTTCTGTTTCCACAGTTGGAATTATCCTCGCTAAAGAACTAAGGAAATGTACCTATACTTCTCATTCAGTTATTCAGCAATGTTAAATCTATGAATTCGCCTTTTTTATTGTGTGTTTGTGTGCGTCTATTGCATATTCACTGTGCATTATAATTATCTCTGGTGGTTTAATGGACACTTCTATACCTCTCTTTCTATTGGGCCGATTGGCGAAATTTAACTTGCAGTTCTTCTTGTCTCGAAAGCACGACTTAGGATGTGTATGTATTAGATTTATATATAGTATTGTTCTAATATAGGTATTTTGCGCAAAATCGGAATTGTTTTTAAATGGCATGCCAATATTTTTGCCATATTTCGATTCTACGACCCAAATTATGCCTAAGTATTAAATTTTGTAAAATTTGGCGCGAAATTTATGCAAAAATTCAAAAATTTATCTTCGCGCATTTTTTTTTCAGTTTGCGCCAAGAATAATTTACTTGGCGAACTTCTGAATTTATAGCAAATTCTATGTTTCCTGTTGTACCGGCCGGATTGATGAAATTCAACTTGCGCTTTTCATGCCGCGAAAGCGCGACTTAGGATATGTATTAGATTTATATATAGCATTGTTTTAATGTAGATATTTTGACACAAAATCAGACTTTTTCAAAAATGGCATGCCTGTTTTTTTCCATATTTATATCCCGCTACTCAAATTATGCCAAATTGACAAATTTTGTAAAAATCGCATGAGTAGTTTTGCAAAAATTAACTCTAAAAATTTTAGACTCTTTCATATTAATTGAATTTGATGTATATTTATTAATATCTATTTTTTATTAAATTTATTTCATTCTCCCTCTCACATCTCAAACTTTAGGTTCATTCCAAATAAAACTCGCCCATATTTTAAGATTTATTTTTAAAATTTCTATTTTTAAATAATTATTATAAATTTTTCGAAAAAAAAATTAATTCCAGCCTATAAAATTTTTACCCTCTTCTTGAAGTAGATGTATTTTTAAACATACCTGCAAACATTAGAGTTTTTTTTATTCCAAATTTCCTAAGATATACGTGAGTTTATATTTTGACGCGTTTTGAAATTTGTCATATAGGGTACAAGTGATACTAACGCCAAATATGGTTTACACACTTTGTTAAACTTACTTGAAAGTATGAATGACATTTTTTCCGCTCTTGTTCAATTAAAAAAAGGAAAGGGAAATAGGTTGCTACAAATTAAGAAGTTCGCCAAGTGAATTACTCTTTGCGCAAACTGAGAAAAAAGTGCGCGAAGATAAATTTTTGAATTTTGGCTAAATTTCTCGCCAAATTTTACAAATATTAATCCTTAGGCATAATTTGCCTGAGTATTTAATTTTCTAAAATAAATAAATAATAAATTTAGTAAAGTAATAATTTTGTAATAAATATGGAAAAAATCGGCATGCCATTTACAAAAGTCCGATTTTGTGCCAAAGTACCTATATAAGAACAATGCTATATATAACTATAATACATACACATCCTAAGTCGCGCTTTTGAGACATGCAAAATGCAAGCTGAATTTCGTCAATGGGCGCAGCAAAACCGGAGATATAGAACTGTCCCATTTTTTTTTCTTGCGCAGTGTACATAATTACAGCGTCAGGAGTTTCTGTTTGTCCATTACAAGGTTTGAAATTTCTTGTACAGTTTCAAATTATCCTAATGCATACAAGAAAGCTTATATATATATATATATATATATATATGTTTTTTGTTAAAATAGTTTTATAAGTACTATACTCTGTTATATATATGTTTTTTGTTAAAATAGTTTTATAAGTACTATACTCTGTTTAGTTTTGAGATTTTTTTTTTCATATTTTAGTAGAATTCTTTCTCACTTTTGTATTTTAGGTGTCAGGGGTAACGAGGATGGGAAAAGCGATGCTTTAGCAATGACAGATTTAGAAAAAACGTACGATCAGAACCGGGAATCGGTGTATTTTCCTGCACCATACGCAACAAGTCGCGTACCAGTTTTGCATCGAGATGAAGTTGGCATGGAAAGAGATGGGTGTCGGAGTCTACATCATCACAGTACTCGACAGAATGACCATTTGTATGACATACCTCAGCAAATGCGAGATGATATGGTAGGTTGTGCATTAACTTCACATTAACTTACATTTCTACAGTGAATTTTAACTTTTGAAATGCTGATGTTTCTTTCGAATGTAGTAAATGCATATAATTAAATCTCAGCTAAATTCTTTTTCTCGCGTTGAATCTCGAATTGAAAAAATACTGTCCAAATGAGGAAAATTTTACTCCTACTTCAAAACATTGAAATTAGTTATGCTATATTTAGAGCAGGAATATTATAGTTGTACTCGTTCATTGAAATTGTAGTTTGTAGATTTTTGTATTAACTAACACAGTTATTTTATTATTTTGCCTTCACTTTCATCTGTTCTTTTGTCGAGTCCCATTAAGATGCAAATTAGTTGGTGCATTTACGCGCAAAATTCCAGAGTTCGAAAGAGAAGTTTTAACAGCTATCACTGACAGATTACTCTGTATATCTCCCTGCTGCTGAATAATATATTCGGTTTCATGTTTTCAAGCGACCATTGCACACACACACACACACATATATAAGTAAATACAGAAAGTAAGAAGTTTAGAATTACTTTTTCACAAAGGCGACAACTGAAATTCATAATTAATAAATTTCAAATTATCCTTTTAAAGCAACAAACAATTTTTAATATTGTTAAAATCAAAACTTTTAAATATGCATCACCGCAATTCAAGTAATTTTATCAAATTTAAAGAAATTTAAGAAAAAAAAACGCAAAAGAAAAGGAATTCAATCAGTTTATTATTGTAATTCAGTTTTCAGTCTTTCAGCAATTAACATTATTCAAATGTTATTCCTACCATAATGCTTTAGGTTCCGTGTCAGCTATGCCATTAGCGTAGCGAAAGCCATGCACTGAGAAATAATCTTGAAATAACTCAGTTAAGAAATGTTATGGCAATTTTTAGAATAGAGAGGAAGAATTAAGGGGTTATCGCTAATTTAAATTATAATTTTGATTTACATATGTATATATTAACTTATATATATATATATGTGTGTGTGTGTGTGTGTGTGTGTGAGTGTAGGTGTAAAATATAAAAAATTACAATGGCGTTACTATACGCGAACAGGCAACCTCTAATTAACATCCCATAATTTCAATATATTCCCCTTAGATTACTACTTTCCAGAACTCTCTGGTCTGTTATGTAACTGCTAATACAAATAGCTCTACGCTCCATTTTTCGTCAGATTGCTTTCTGACATTGTCTGCTATACGAACGCCTTGCTCTCTCTTCATTTTCTCTTTGTTAAAAATATTTAGGACGTCAAGATTCTAAATTTAGTCTTATTTCCATTTAAGTAATTATTGGATGTATGAGCTCCGTCGTAAGAAAAAAGAGCTGTCATTTTAAGCGAATAAAGATGTGGAATTTTTAAAAGTGAAATTCTTCTGTGCCTTCCACTTCGCCAACAACAACACCGGACTCTGATTGCTAAGCTTCATCATTTTGCAATGCCCGTCGACTGCAAATATGTAAGATATAACAAAATAATGACAGCTGTTTTAAAAACTAATTGGGGATCTCAAGATTAACATGCTAAAATTGGTGATCTCCCCACTAAATTCATCTGTTCTCCCAAACTTGAGATAATTAGAAATTACGCAACGGTGCTTGAAAAGTGGTAACTAAAAGTAAAACTGACCAATCATGGCTTTAGATTCGTATTTGCATCTACGCAGTATAAATTCTGATTCGCGAGGAACTACGTTCCTTTCTTCCTGACTTCTGCCATGCAAGCATATCTCGCGCCGCTTATGCTTTCCTGTCTGAAATGACGTCGTATCTCTTCATGCCGCATATAAGAAATTATCGTAACTGCTACGATTAAAGAGTATATTGTCTACAAGGAATTATTCTAGTGAATTATTATAGTGTACCTGCAAATCTGCAAATAAAGTTTCTAATTGGCTGAATTTAGTTTGGTATCAACTCTTTCCTCTTGTCTTACTACTCTGCCATTTCGACTGTGTTCCGAAAATATTTAAATTTTATTTGAAATTCATACTGTAGATACACGAATGTAAAACATAAAATGAAAAGCGATCAAAGTTGCGTAAGTAACCTTTCATAAAATTGCGAAAATGATATGCAAGTCTTAAATCCCCATTTTATACCTCTTCTGACTTCTTCAGAGGTTAGTGTCGTACTGAGAAACCTGAAAAAGCGTAGCTTTTCTCTGCACTACTCAATGCACATTTTAATACAAAACAAAAAATAAGAAAATTAAATGAGATTAAATTGTATATTAGCTGCTTATATTACACCTCCTCATTGAAATGGAAAGCTAATGGCAGGTCTCAGAAGGAATATATTCGTAGTGTACGTTAAATCATTCGTAACCATATTTTTTTACTTAAAAATAAAGTATGAATCTAGGAAAGGAAATAAAATATATATGTGTTATTAGCACTACATACAGCACTCGAATTTAATACAATTATGGATTTCTAATAGGATGAACCCCTACGTAACAGCGCTTTTTTCTCTTTTCAAATAACTTTAAATACTTTGCCTTCCCTCCCACTTTTGTTTACATTTTTATTCACTGTTTTATTTAATATTATATTTATTTATACTAACTGAAATTAATTTCGATTCCTAATTTCTTAGCATGTAGCTAAGCTATATAGAATTATTTTTAACTATTTTTTTTTATTTTTTGTAACAGACATGTTAATGAGTTTCTATTTGAAGGAAGTAAATGCTATTCTTTTCACTATTTAGCGAAGACACAGTTATCATATGGCATCAGATCAGGATGGGACGATTGAAATTCGAGATTACGGTAAGTGCAGATTTTACATCCCAAATTCACTTTCAAAGATCATTAACATGTCATTAAGTGGTTTTATTGTAATGTTTCTTCTAATATAGCAAATTAAGAATGAATTTCTAATTAATAGCTGGTTAAACTCTTACTTTATTCTTTAACAAAAAGCGACATAGATGTTTCATTTTTAATGCTATGTAAACTGTGTATTAATATTTCACGTTTCAAGAGTACATTGGACGTATTACTACATATTAGAAAATATTTATGTACTATTTTTCTAAGAACTTAACATTAATTTTTAACTATAATTGATTAGTAAAATATTTTTATAATCTCAGAAGTAAATCATGAAATCTAATTTATAATAAAATGTTCAGACACGTAATTATTTCTTCAAGTTGTATTTATAAAATAAAATTTTCATAGCTTAAAACGTACTGCATAATGTCAAAATAACTCGTGATATAAACGTACTGTTCGACTGCTTTGGCAACATATCACATATGCTATGAGGGATTGTATAAATTAGAAATTTGGACTAGGAGAAATCTTTCTACATAACCAATTCAGGTGTCTAAACACATATAATTTAGCTAATAATTTGCGCATATTTTACTTCATTCACTTTGAAAATTTAGATTCAGTACAACAACGGGAGAATAATACCAGCTTTTCAAATTTTTGTATTTATCAAATTTTGCCCTTAAGCTGCTTGATGAAATTATGCCTGTTGTAGTATTTTTCCCACAGCCGTAGCATTTAAACTAAGCAATTAAAACACTAGAGTACGTTTCGTAATTTGCTTTCTTATAGACAAGAGATATGTATTGCCTTAATAAATATATATATATATATATATAACCACTATACATATTTTGCATCCATCATTATCATACAGGGTTTGTCCAGAAAGTGGTAGGACTATATTTAAAAAAAACAATTAATCCCAGTTGTGACACATCGACTTAATAGTTTTCAAATTATGTCATTTCTGCATCACCACAGCGTTTCCAGCGACACTGTCAGTCACTGAAGGCTCCCTGGAACTCAAAAACTGAAGTGATTTTCATTTTTCTCGTTACGGCCTCTTGAATAACCTGGACCGAGTGTTTGCACCGCCTTTTCATGACCCTTTTCAGTCGGAGAAAGAGAAAGAAGTCTGAAGGAGTGACATCTAGGTTATAGAGTGAATGGGAAAGTTGTGAGATGCCATGTTTGGTCAGGAAGTTCATGGCAGCAAAGGCGGTATGGCTCGGCGCATTGTTGTGATGGAGCCTCCATGATCCAGCGATTGCTGAACGGACCCGGGGGACTCGTTTTCTGAGTCTAAGGCGGTCACAGTTCAAAAGATTTCTGACTTTTGCTAAGTTTTCTTCGCTTTTTCGCTTTTTGGCGTTGAAGGACGTTCTGACCGTTGCTCTTTTCCAACTTGCTCTCTTGCCTTCCGAAACAATTTGTGCCACTCATTTGTGCCCATGGCATCTCTCCCATAAGTAGTCTTTACACAAAACTTAACACTGCTCTAACAAACGATTTATTGTGGAAATGACAAAACACCTTGAAAGTGTTTCATCTTAAGCTCGACCTACACTCTGTGAAGACTCGTAGACGACTGGCGGGCTGGCAGCTAAGATCCTCCACAACCCATCCAGTGCAGTAACATCCCCTTCTTTTACTAAAACTTTTGAAGCTGCTTATTAAGACATTATTGAGAAAGATACCTTTATGACTATAAAACAGATGGTAAACATTTTACATTATATAGGTTTTTACTTTAGTGCAAAGTTTACTGATAACACATAAAATCATTTTGTCCATAGTTATTACCAAAGCCTGCTTCCCGCAAAGGTAAACGGCGTCCTTCCTGTAGTCCTATTTTTAAGGACATTCGTAATTCTCCTAAGGGGCATTCCTTACAATTTCCTAAGGAATAGAATAATTTTTAGTCATAGTTAATGATAGACGGGGTTTAAAGAAACGAGATCTGCAAATATTTCGGTACTCTTCTGTTATCGGGACCGGATTCGAAAATGTATGTATGTGTATATGCATGTATGTGTACATGTATGCATATGCAGTTATTTAATCATTTATGAAAAATGTTAATTTTGCTCGAAATATAAGTAGATGTGAGTTTGCCAATACGGACTCATCGAGCAATCCGACGCTCCTGTGCTAATTTACGATGTCTTGTTGCTTTTGTCGTGTCCATATTACATGGAACAATGGTTGCCAGAGCCTACTCCAGAGAGAGGTTGGACTTCCATTTTTCTACCCCAATTTCGAAGGAGAGCATCCCGCGAGAAGGTCCAGTACCTTCCACTTTTCTCTCCTTTCACGAAAGTACATGAGAGGACTTTAAGTTCGCCGCATATTTAGAGTGTCCTCATATGCCACACGGACACCATACACTTACAAACACCCATGCCTTCTCCGGGATACGAACCCGGGCCTTTCGGTACCGCAGTATGCTTCCCTAACCACTATACCGTCTGGATGACCATGATTTCGTCTAAGCACTATAAATACGCATTTTGAAAAGTTACCAGTTCAATTTTGAAAATTAGTATTGGAGTTCAGCATTTCGTGGAAACTTCCCAAGCGATGGCTCAGGACTGGACTTCTGCGACGTTTCTTAAAAAAAATGTCTCTTAATCTTGAAACTATCTGTATTCAGGTAATCTCTTTGTATGAAAGATAACTTCCAGTGAAGAATGTTAGAAATTTAAGTTTTATAAGCATTGCAGGGAGAGCTGGCTACCAAAAATAATAAAACACAGGCATAGGATTGTATCGAGGATATTTTCCTCATGCAGACAAAGGGCAAGAAAGGCTGTTATGTTAAAAACGTTTTTGAAATTTTTCTCAGTTCTGAGAAAGAAAACAAGAGTTATTTTATTTTTCCTTATGAAGATGAGAAATTGAAATTTTCTTAGAATTGCTCGGGCTATATAATCTGTTACTTTAAAACGGGTACTTCAAGACTGTTGCCAACCTCCCCATTTGCGATCGTTACTCTTGATGTCATCATCGCACAGTATTCATTTTCTTCACGTCAAGTGAGGTTGGAATTGAAGTCAGCCTTCACTGGGGCGCTTTCATTAGGCGAAGAGAGCTAAACGGAAATGAAGTGGAAGAAAAATTAAGCGACTCGATTTTTTTTTCTGCAGTTGTTGCTCTTATGGTTACGAGTTGAACGGGCAGCAGACAATAACCTTCAAGTTCCTTTTTTAAAGTAGAAGAATATAGCCCACTACACTTCCTGAAATCTTTAGTCTTGGTGATTTTTGTTCTTTTTGTATATAATATGATATACATATGGATATAAAAATATTGTTTAAAAATTATATTGTGCTTTACAGCATATTTGTTGGAAAACGGAATATGTTGTAAGCATATTTCGTAGAAATTTGTTAAAAAATAGAATATCGTATAAATATGTTTCATGTAGGAAATTCTCAGAAAATCGTTTTCGGGAATAAAATGATCGAAATAATACTTTAAGCAGAAAATCTTCGGCAGTTAGTTTTAGTATTCGAAAGTAAAATAACTACTGTGATGACATCGAAGAAAATTCGTTTTATTTTCTGTTACTTCTAAAGAATAAAGAAAATTATTTCTCGAAATTGCATGGAAAATTATTTTTGCTAAAAAGTCATATTTGTACGGAAAAGAGCAAAGAGAAACTCAGTGTTTTCTTTTGAAAGACCTCATTAGTCTGGCATTTCTTTGCATAGTATTTATTTATTTATTTATTTATTTACATTCGGAAGCACCATTTTCTTATACAGGTACACATATGTACTTTAGGAATTTCATATATTTATGTTTTTGTAGAATAATGCGAATTGATTAAAATCATTGACACAAAAAATAAAGCTTTGAATAAAATTACACATACGTTAAACATAAAATTTTTCATTTTGCTGTGAGTCTATTCTCACGTAAATGCATTTTTAAATGAGTGTTCTATTTGTTAAAGTTTTTTACAGTATTTGCTTAAACATATATGCAATGAAAAGTTAAAAGATTTTTTTCTCACTATTTAAATATAACTAGTCCTCCCCCCCAAAAAAATCTGCATTTATAATTAAAAATAAAGAACAACAAACCTTTTCGTGAGTTAATTTCAAAATATTAAAGTTGTAAATTTATATGCGGGCATCTATTTCTTACCTTAAAAGAAGCATCACATTGTAAAGTGATCAAAATTATAGGTTTTGGGGAAAAATTCTTTGTTGATGTTTTTGTACAGAGGCTGTTCGCACATTTTTTAGACGATTTTGGTAAGCGGTAATAAAAAATCGTTTGCAGCAAAAGAAGTAATTGCAATTGTACTATGTTCTTAAAAGTCAAAATTATCGTCTGTGGCTTGAAAGCTTTGTTTTTATTCAAAATGGCGAATTTAATAAAGCAGTGGTTCGAAGGCTACATTTACGCTCTTTCCGAAGAGAAATATGCATACTCCGTTATCCAAAAAACGATGCGAGAATCATGGTTTTGTGATATCTAAAGCATCGGTAGGTAGTATCATCAACAAAAAAGGAAAAAAAAAAAAAACGTCAAATTGGAGCCTAAAGTGGGACAAAAATTCCAAACATGTATCCAAGAAAAAAACGGACATCTTCGACTATTGCAAAGGTACGTTGTTTAATGTTAAAAGAAAATCTGCCTAGTCAAATGACAGTTGCAAAATCATTAAAATGCTCGGTGTCCACTGTAAACAAAATGATATGAGAAACACTTATCCAAAGAAAAATGGAAAACAATTGTCAGAATAGATGAAAAATGGATGTATTTAAATGATTGTAACAAAAAAGAGCCGTTTAGAAACCGTTTTGTATTTAAATGATTGTAACAAAAAAGAGCCGGGGAGAAAAAATTTAAGTACATGGTTCAAAGAATCGAAAGAAAGTTTTTCTAATGGATTCATGATTGTTCTGGTTTTTCATATAATGGCAAGTTAAAAATAAAGAGATGGCACAAAAATGTCAGGATTAACTCCAAATACTATCAGGAACATATTTTATCGCCAATTCTTCTGAATGAAATACCATCGCTTTACCCACAGTGCCATCAATCTGTGTGACTCCATCAGGACAAAGCTAGCAGTCACACATCAAAATCCACTGTAAATTTCCTAAACGAAATGGAACAAAAAACTGGTATGAAGACCATACCCTTCACTGATATCCCTACTAAATCTCCCGATGTGTCACCTATGGATTTTTGTGCTTTCGGACTTTTAAAAACTGCATTATCCAAACGTTGTCCCAAAGCCCTAACAGGACTCTGGAAAGCTGTTCAGGAGGAATGGGATAGACTACCTCTTCTGACACTTCAAAAGGCATTATTATCCTGGAAATTGCGGTGTCGAAAGATAATTCAGAATAAGGGATGTCAAATAGAACATTTAAAACACAAGAATTTTATATAATTTAGTTTTGTGAATACAATATACATCGTCTAAAAATGTGCGAACAGCCTCTGTATATCTTAAAATCCTCAAAATCGATATCTATGTTATCATGTTATTACAATTTAATTAAAAGAAATATTACATGCGGAACACTATTATAATTTTAAATCTTACCTTCATTAAGGAGTTTGACGCAGTTAAAATTTTAAAATTATTTTCATAAAACAGTGTAAAATAACGGTAATCAAAACACATCATATTGAACTTTCGTTGTTCTAAATTGAATTGCAATATGATCACTCGTAATATACCTATGAAGTGTTTTATATATCCATAATCATTTACCAACATTTAGAACACCAGATAGATGGTATCGTACCTCTGGGAGCCTACTGCGGTAGCGAAGGGTCGGGCTTCGAATCCCCGAAAAGGCATGGATGTTTGTAAAGGACGAAAACAAAAGGAAGTAAACAAAAGGACAAAAAGACACAGTAACAAAATGACGTCTTTGTAAAGGACGACCCCTTTTCGGCATGCGGGTGCTCTAAATAATTGGCTAACCGATAGTCCTCTCGTGTGATTTGGTGGTAAGGGATAGCGGAGACCGTGAGACCCCCCTTGGGGCGCTGACCCTCAAAATTGTTGTGGAAGTAGAAGCCCAGCCTCCTTGTAGATCTCGCAACCATTCATCTATGAAATTCATGGACAAGATAACAAACACAACAGCATTCAGAACGTTAAATATATTTACTATTCAGAAAACAATGACATACAGCTGTGTTAGAATTATTCGCAGAAAATGCTCTTTGGACAATTTTACTTAAACGGTTTATGTTGTCTATCTCTCACCGAAGTAACATTGTTCTGTATAGATACACTTGCTCTGCTCCTGATATTCTCGCATATATTACTAGTTTGCCTCTTTTGGTATCTATCATAAGCTGGTTTCCGTATCGTTTTGGACACCTTAAATTATCTGAAAATGTGTAACGTGCAGAGCCAGATTGATAGCAAAAAAAAACGGAGTCAACAATAGAGAAATTTGGCAATAAGATTTTTGTAACATTGCAAGGATCCATTGTTCCTCAGAGAAAGCAGATTTCATTTTTTGTTCAAATAACTTTGTTCAAAATATGTTATCGCGTTAAATGATCGCGGGAAGCTTTCCGTCACTACAACATTAACAGTGCTACCTGATATAATGCCATTTGATACATGTCTTTTAAAGATAATATCTTACCGTCGAACTCAAATGTGCTTCTACTTGTTTCACTAACATCACACAAATTTGTGCAGAATTGTGAAAAGGAAAATGTATCAATAAATAAGAATATGTGTTATTTTACTTGCTGATTGTGGTAAGATACCTTAAACGCTTAATCATGGTGTTGATAAAGAAACGTTCCATAAAATTTACCACCATGGTTTGGTTTCCACATTTCTCGAATATGAAGTACTTAGATGTTTCTTGGTACGCAATATTAAAAGGATTAAGATTCATGAAACTAGCTGTATTCTTGAAACAATCTTATGATGAAGAATGCATAATATATGAACAGCTCTTTCTGTGGAATGGCATGGAGAACTCGTTGCTTCTCTGGCTTCCTGTATAGTTCGTTGCTGAGAATCTCAGAGAGATAAAAAAAGTCCGTTATTACAGCACGCGAAGCTTAGTGGAATCATGGTTATCTATGTCTATTTTGATAACATTAACCAAATGATACCATTAAACAATGAGATAAAGATATTTTTAAAAACTTTTGCTGAATTTAATTGTTTTAATATAAATGTAACTATAATTATATAAACATTTTCACAGCATGTTAATTAGGAAGAAAGGTATTAACAATGGCTTTTCTGTAGTTGTTATGCAAAATGTTCATATATGAGCTGTTCTTAATATTTGCGGAATTAATTTTGCCAGTGCTGTAAACCTATTCTTAATTAATCCATACCCTTTATATTTTATAGCTAACATTTTAGCTTTCTGCTGCAACAATGGTTCTCCAACATCCCCATACTTTCCACAAGCACTTTTAAGTCAAATCTTTAATGGTTCATCAACATTGTGAATTTTATTACTGTGTTTTCGTTCGCATTTACATTACGGTTTTGCTTTGATTTGTAAATACCATCTTCACAATTCTTTAAAATCTGGCGTGAGAAGAATATAAATGCATTTAACTTAAAAGTAGCATTAAGCTGATTCACTTTTGCAAACTGGATATAGCGGTCTAAGAAGTCGACGTTATCCCTTAGACACAAATGCTTATTCGTATTACTGACGTCCATGATAAAAATGACTAAAAACTTTTAAAAATGAGCGCTTCCTTAATCAGAACACTCATAGCGATTTAAAGCTCAAAACACAGCAAAGAAAGTTTTTTTGTCCAGAAAAGCAAGTTCATTTAAAGTTTAATTTTGTTAAGCTGATTAGTCTGGTTCATTCCTAAAACCTGGAAAGTGGGTTTTGGCACCCACTTTCCAGGTTTAAGGAAACGCTAAGAAGAAATCTATTTAGAGGAATAAATGTAAGCAGGTCATTTGTTTAGGTAATTGTCTAGGTCATTTGTCTAGTGATTTGTCTAGGTCATTTGTCTAGAGAACTTTTAATTGGCTGTGTCATTTATTTAATTAATGATTCAAGGTCATAGGTTAAAGCATGTGCAAGAAGAGCCATTTCAAATATAAAATAATGGTGCATTAATAAACGCTATAGCCTCCATGATGTGAAATGTAAGCACGACCATGTTTCGAGTCGGAAATGTGCCCTTATCGGATGGAGTTCCATGCCTCTTCGTCAGTCATCTCACCAATTACCCGTGCTGGTAGGGAAAAAGGCTGGACTTCTTGTCCAATCACGTTTCACATATGTTCGAGGAGAAGAAGATCGGATGTTCTCGCAGGCCAAGGCAATATGTGGACCCTCTCTAGAGCATGTTTTCTGAAAGCAACGGAATGCGCACGAGCATGAACTTGTTGAAAAATTTTCTCAAGAACGGCGTGTGCATTCGCTAGTCTGACGAATAAAATTACTGCCAAGGTGTGAGTGATAATGACATGAATGCTTCTACTATTATAGGAAATTGTTCCTCAGGCAATAACTCCTAAGTCCAATATATTTGCTCCATATATAGCTGTGCTCCAAGCGCTCACCTCCTTCTAACCAATATATCGCTATCACTGGCAACGAGACAGAATTGACTGTCATCTGAGAACACGACAGATCTCCACGCTGCCCTCCAGTGAGCTCTGGCATAATACCACAGAAGTCGCAGATGCCGCTGATTTGGCACTGGTGTTTTAGCCACTCTGGCTCGGAGCTCTCCCTCCCGTAATCGATTTGTTATAGTTCCTGTCATTCTGCTGCCAACAAATACACGAATACCTGTTGCATACGCAATGTGATGTCCCAAAGCGGCCGGATTCGACCTCTTTGAGACAGTACCTTCATGGCGGCCCACCTCTTCAAATGTTTCAATTATCCTTCCCTCAATCCTCTGGTGCGATGGGTTCGAAACATTACTTTTAATCAAGAAATGCATTTCGAAATGTATGCTACGAAAAAGACAGAAGACGTAATACTAGTGTCTTCAAAAGAGTCATCTTCTTCACTTGAGAATTCGCGTCTAAAGTTAGCCTCTTAAGTTGATTCTTTAAAGCAAGGTATTCAGATTACTACCATGCGTGCTATTAACACAAATGAACATTTAATTGGCTGTTTCAATTAACAACAATTAAAACTCCAAGATTCAAATTTAACTATTTAGAATTGAAATTCGTCTGCCTAAACAGAAATTTGATTCAAATTATTATATTTGGTGTTCCCGCTTAAGTTTCTGAGGAGGACATACGACAAGCCTTTTAATGCACTTGTTCGCTTTACTTCGAAATGGCAGTCGTCTTATGCTACTAGCTTCTCGAGTACTGACAATATTAAAAATTGCGTGCTAAAGATGGATAAACAGTATCTAACGAACTTAGGGTTCCGGAGTAGAATTTTTATTGGTTTCTCTTCCTGTCCTTTTAGAAAATATATTAAAATAATGAGATGTTTCGGCTTCCAGAACTGTGGTCATCATAGAAGAAATTTTAAGTTGTTACAATGTGCTTAGATGCGGGGACATACGAATCCACTGTGTACAATGTGCTTAGATGTATGAACAGTACATTTCTGACTGTAAAGTGGGACCCTCATGCATTAATTGCATAAGATCTAATTTAGAAGTAGGCACTGGTTACAATATTCATCATGCTAGTAGTTCGCGTCGATGTCCGGTTTACGAAGGAAAGTTGAAAATGCAGTTAAGAAAGTCTTTTAAGTAAAATAGATTAAGATATTATTGTTGCGTAATTATGACTTATTTTTGTATGTTGATTCCTGTATTTTCTATTGTGTAATTCATAATTTGTATGTATTATAGGTAATATTTATCTCAATTAGGGAATTTCATTTGTAATTTGAGACTGATTTTGCTGAGATTCTTTAGTTAATTTGTTAAATAATTCTTTTTGAATTCCACTGTTCTTTACTGCATGTATTTATTTACTTGACTTTCTGTATCCAACATTTTATTGCCATTACTTAAACTGTATTGACATTGATAGTTATGACACAGAAGTGAATTCATTGACTATTTTGGTAGTGTCATGTCATAATTGAAAAATTTATTATTATGTACTATTATTTAAGGTGATTTGTGTTATAAACATATACAATGAACATATGGAAATAATCGTATGTGACATGCTTGCCAAGTAACTAAAGGGTATTGCAATTTTGATGTCCAAAGGATGGAAATTTTCTATTGGACTAACACGTCTATACAATAATAGTGAATATGTGCTATATATTGTTACTTTATGAACCTTAATAGGCAGAAATTTTATTTGTGAACTATATAATTGGACAAGGAATTCTTATATGCGATGTATATAAAGTTTCCTAGAAAGTTTTATTATAATTTTTTTGATTTTTTAGAAAATTTCATGAATACTAACTGGACATTATATTTAAAAGACAGCACAAGTGAATATTTTTACCCTTAAGAACCTACCTAGTATTCTGAATTAATTCCGAATAGCTGAAGGTAAATTTCTCTGCAGCAAATAATATGAACATTATTCTTGTTTGTGTAACGACATGCCTTTAGTCTCACCCCGTAAAATAGCGCAAAGATTCTGTGTTTCATTTATGTACACTGGTAATTGTAACCTGTATTTGCTTGTAAACAAAATAATTGCCGCTGGGTGGTGGCTACCTGGTAGTTTTCCTGCCGTTGTGTAGGCATTATCCTGTTTCTTATACCTTGGAGTCAAAAGCCTGCACAGTGGCGTTCAGTACCTTACCCTGGGCATAATTCAAAAGTGTACATTAGTATCGCCACTGAGGGAGAGTTTTCAAAACTGGACCAATGAGCTTATATTACTCTTCTGACGCTAAATCTTTTAAACTGTGCATATGAGCGCATGTTCTTGTTTGCGTTTTATTTTGCCTTTGTTTTGTAGAAATAAATGTACGGCGCATAAATGCTGCTGTCATTTTAGTAGAAAATATCGCAGTTCTTTCATGTTATAGGTATATTTAATTGTCTTGACTTTCACTTTCACGAAACTTATTGCGCACTGATATTCGAATTAATGTTTATGGCATATTATAGCTCTTTATGTCAAGAAGATGACTCAAGCTACAGTTAGCCTCGAAATATATGCATTTAGTAACACCTGCGGATTCAGCGATTTCAAGTGTATAATTTTTTTTAACTGAAACTAACTGGATGTGTTACTAGTATTTTCTTATGTCAATGCTTGAATTCTCTTGATTTTAAAAGTGTAAGGCTCAAAATCTATATTGCATATGATCTGATTATACGTATTGTTAACATTAAAAGTTATGTATAGATGAATTAAATATATCCGTTGTAAATAAAGTAAATTCATTCTGTGAGAAGAGTATTTCCAGTACAGGCAATGCATTTAAGAGAGAACAGTTATTAATGGGAAATTTAACATACTAATTGTGTAGGAATGCAAATTAGGAAAGTTCACTTTGAATAAAACTGCGATTTGCACAACATATTTTTATGTAGACTGCAATAAAAAGAGCTAAGACATCTATTATTTATCTATACAACTATGCTTATATTTTATCTTATTTCGCACTGAAACTTTCACAAGAAATCCTGATGTTTTAATAATTTTGTACAGGCGTGGGAAAACATTTTCAACCATCTTGCTTAAGGCGCGAAAAAGGAGATATGTAATGACAGTAATATTACTGGAAGCCCATTCGTCCATTCTAGAAGCCACTTCCTCGGTGTCGATACTGATGTGCTCTTAGGAAAATATGCTTCCTGTATTCACTGATGACAACATGTCTGGACAATGGGTATACATGATACCTGCCAAATTTTTCAGAAGTTTAGCGAAAAAAATATCCACCTTCTTCTAGCCCTGTCATGCAGCCTCGTTCGTACTCAGTAAGCTGCTGAGGCGGCTTTCCTCCTCCCCTTAAAGACATACTTGACTCAGATCTCGCCCATAAAGACCAGTTTAGAAGATAAATAAAACACACTCAGCGTGTTTAAAACAAACGTAATTTGCATGTTTATAGTGGTGCTACACATATTTGCCTAGCGGGAAATTTGAATAGAACTTATCTTTCAGATGTGCAAAGAAGCCCTCTAAATTTCATTTATCTAGCCCAACTCTTCTTCGTATCTGGTTTTCCTTTTTTTGACAATGAGATTTTTCACTAATTTCTTGGTTTTGTAGCAACTTTAAATCAAACTCAAGCTGCTATGACGATTTGATCCCTTACATAACGATATTCAACAATCGTTTGGCAGTTTCTGTGCTCTATTGCGATCTTATTTGGTCACTGTAACTTTTATTTGTTAAATTTACTTCACTTTAGAAAATTCAATCTTTTATATTTTAATCACATTGACCGAACTGTTGATCACGCTAAGTGATGTATTTCACATGTTTTGGTATACAAAACTGTAGCACTTCCGCAGTTGCAAAACAATATCCGAATGATGACATTAACAATGATCAAACTAAGCGGTACTTTATGCAGATATTTCTCACATGATGTCTAGCCTTTCAAGGTACAAGTGAAAGCTCTAATGTAAGTGATAATTTGAAAATTACCATATCATTTTATATTATTTACTCATTACTTCCATTAAAATTAAGCTCCTTTCATATTTACACCTAAACAATTACGTTTTAAAACTTAAAATATAATAGAACTATTTTAGCTGTAATAATGTGCACTTATTCGAAATGCATAAAATTCTAGTACGTATGACAAGACAAGTTTCAAATTTTTATTCTCTAAAAAGCAAACGTAAAATATCAATATGAATTAATAAATTTGAAATAACTTATAAATAATCTAAATAAAAATCTATTTAGTGGAGATACTAAAGGAAAAAATAAAAATTAAATTCATCAATTTTCAGGATAAGTTTTAAAGGGTTAGACAAAAAACCTCTACTGACGCCAACTAATGTTTTGCTTATTTTCTTAATTGGGGCTCTTTCAAATTTTAGGGTATATTTCTAGAGACATTAGGTTATTTCGAAGCAGGAGACATGAAAAATGAGCAATTCCCTCGCCGGGGCTGGAATCTCGGACCTCTCGAATACGACGAGCTGACCACTACACCACGAAGGAATGCTAAGAAGGCGAAACAAATACTTTGGATATTGTTCGGAGAACAGCCTTGACGCCAAAAAGTGAGAAACAGCTTATTGTGGTAAGGCAGGCAATGGTTGTCATTCGATGACGTACTTCCTCTAGGAAGACAGCCGTAATGCTTTTCCCTTGCTAAGGGATTATCTGTAGTATTACTTATTATCTGTAGTATTTATTATTAGTATTTATTATTGTAGTATAGTAATTAAATGGAGAAACAGCTTATTGTGGTATGGCAGGTAATGGTTGTCATTCGATGACGTACTTCCTCTAGGTAGACAGCCGTAATATTTTTCCCTTGCTAAGGGATTATTTGTAGTATTTATTATTGTAGTATAGTAATTAGTATTTATATCTGTAGTATTTATTATTGTAGTATTTATTATTGTAGTATTTATTATTGTAGTATTTATATCTGTAGTATTTATTATTGTAGTATTTATTCTGTAGTATTTACTTCCGTTGGCATGATGAAATGTCGACCATACCCTTAAGGAAGCCAAGTTGGCGCAATCAAGGCTCCGAACAATATCAAATACCTTGTTATTATGTACACGCAGGCTTGTCTTTCAACATTTTCATTTCTGAAACTGAAGTACAAGATTCTAATTAAACCCTAGATACAAGTCATGCAAGTTTATGCAGCTTAGACTGGTTCTTGCACGTTTAGTATCAGAACATGTTTTCTTCGACCTGTTATTTTAGTTAAAAAATATATATTTGATAATAAATCATCTTCCAGATCTAAAAGATCTCAAGAGGAGAAAGAAAATATGCAGTAAAGTTTAACTAGCAAATAAAAGGAGGGAATTAAAAAGAATTCTGAAAAATGCATTTGTTTAGAAACGCTTTGATCAGTAATGTATAAAACTTTGCAGACAGGTACATCCATCTTCTTTGAAACTGCTCCATTTGGAAATACGAAATGCAAAAAGTTGAAAATATGCAGCGTTTTGTTAAGTGATTTTCATGTGGAAACACTGTAGTTTATGAAGTTGCTTTTGCCTATTTGAGACAGAAACTGGAAAAGTTTCAAAAGTACAGTGTGTTAATGTTAATTTAACCAACAGAATATGAAAAATTGATAACCAGCAATCTCACTGCAGCGTTGGAACATTTTGATGCGTCCAAAATTAGAATCAGAAGAAGAAAAACGAGTGTAACTGAAATAGCAGAAGTTAAGACATTGATGCGATAGACTTAAGTGTCAGTAGTAATGCCTGGACTTACGAAAGACAATGATGACAATGCAACAAATGGGACTCTAAGACGGTAGTTTTCAAGCACATTCAGAAGAATAAGTCAAAGAGACTATGATTAAAACTGACAACCCGCCCCTGTCTAAGAAAAAAACTGATAAATTGAGAGGGTAAAAGAGTTGTTTTCGTGCCCACAGGCGGTATTTCACTTATTTGAAGTAAGAATTAAGCTAGAATAAGCCTTTAATCGATATTTATTTGATGCCAATATTTTCATAGAGAAAAATCTCTTAGTTACTTGCATACATAGAATAGTCTGAAGAACAATGTGGAAATAAATCTTTTTTTATGATTACCTACATTCTTTTTAACGAATCCTTGCTAATCAAATATATTTGCCGAGTCAAAGTAGGGGAGATACAAACCACTGTGCGATCTAGAGACTATATAAGACAAGCTCTTCTTGTCATGGTGCGATAATTTTTAAATTATTAAAATGCTGTTATGTTTAAAGGACTTTCTCCCTCCTTAACATGTGCATTCGTAGTGTAATCAGAAGCACATCCGGCTACTGTAAGGAGGTATGAAGTTCGTGTCTCGGCGAGGCATGTTTCATTTTTCAAAACTCTGCTTTCATTGTTCTGAGATTAATCGAATAATTCTAAAATTTTAGTTAGTTAATAACAGCAGCAATTTAATAACATGAAGTTATTTTTTAATTTAAATATGTTAATGCTGAAGCGCTCAATTATCAGCCACTGACAAATTCTTTGTTTTCAACAAGGTATTACATGAATCCCCGTTGTTGATTATCTCAGTTGAACTTATCTATGCCTTTGGACATTCTTTTCTCCAAATGGATTCAAAACTGCTTGACATTTTACTAAGCGATATCTTATTATGTTGACAATCAACAAACGCAAAACTTACTGTACAAATCATGGTTATACCTATTTAAATATGTGATTTGTAATGTAAACGATTCCTTTTGTTCCCGCTTCACTCTTACTGATTCTCTTAATGATCCTGCAAGGTTTTGTTTTTTGCTTTCAATTTTTTTTTCATTTCGAAAAGTTTGACATCATTGTTTCTTTACTTGCACATTTACCATATAAGGCATTTCTTTCCCCTTCTACGCATGCCTTCGTGGTGTAGTGGTCTGCACACTTTTAACCGAGAGGTCCGTGGTTTTATTCCCGGCGAAGGCGTTGCTCATTTTTCATCTCCCCTGCTTTCGAAATAACCTATGACGCCTATGGCCTATAAATGGCGCCCGAACTAAAAAGGGGGGCGGATGATGATTCTCCACCACAGGATTTCCGTCCCCAAAACCCCAGTCGGCCTTTAAATGAAAGCGGAGTTTTCAAAAATGAAACATGGTGTGGATGATGATTCTCCACCACTAGGATTTGCGAAATTTCCGGCGATTATTAACTAACTAAAGTTGTAGAATTATACGATTAATCTCAACAATGAAAGCGGAGTTTTGAAAAAAGAAACATGGTGTGGATGGTGATTCTCCACCACCAAAATTTGGCGATTGGGTCCTGAAAACTCCAGTCGCCCTTTAAAAGGTGGAGTATATAAGGTATCCCGCCTTCTTCGTATGCCTTCATCGGTGTTGGATGATGATTCTCCACCACCAGAATTTCGCGATTGGGTCCTGAAAACACCAGTCGCCCTTTAAAAGGGGGAGTATCTAAGGTATCCCGCCTTCTTCGTATGCCTTCGTGGTGTAGTGGTCAACACACTCGGCGCGTAACCGAGAGGTCCGTGATTCGATTCCTGGCGAAAGCGTTGCTCATTTTTCATCTCTTCTGCTTTCGAAATAACCTACAAATGGCGCCCGAACTAAAAAGGGTGATAGATGATGATTCTCTACCATCAGGATTTGCGATTGGGTCCCCCAAACCCCAGTCGCCCTTTAAAAGGGAGTATCTAAGCCATTTCTTCCCCCTTCTTCGCATGCTTTCGTGGTGTAGTAGTCAGCACGCTCGACGTGTAAACGAAAGGTCCGTGGTTCGGTTCCCGGCGAAGGCGTGGCTCATTTTTCAATACTCCTGCTTCAAAAAAACCTAATGTCTCTACAACTATTTCAAACAGCCTTTACAAATGAATAACATTTCTATTGTGGAAGGTGAATGCATATTACTAATATATTATCACTGCAAATTTATTTATCTATTAATTTTATTTTAAAACTTAGATTTCATAAATATTGCAAAAGGTAAAGGAAATTTCGCTGGTTGTTAAATAAAATGAAATCTTATTAGGCTTAGGAATAAAACTTAATTTATATTTTTAAACACCTTTTGGAATACTTTGGACAATACAGCAGATTTTACTTGTTATTTGAATAGCTTGCTACAAACTTAATTTCTGAAGTTATCAAGCATCTCTTTCAAAATTATTCGAACTCGGGTAACACAAAGCGCTGTACCTACAATACGCTCAATTTCACATTCCTTTCATTGTGCAGTCAAGGACAGGAGTTTAACTCTCAATGCGCAAATATTCATCCATATCGGATATGCAGGATAAATGATGAATTGCGGTAGGTCTGGTGGTGTCACCGTCCTGCCGAAGCTATTATATAAGAATGCCGTCAAAATTGTTCCAAAATTGCTGAATCCTACCGTAGCGTTTTAACTCGGGTTCTCTCTTATTCGATTAATTATAGGATGGTATGTTACGTGTTTTGGATATTCCGTTTAGCAAGGACTTGCGACATAAGCAATTGTAACATTTTAATGGCTGTTTCGGAACTGTAATTGTCCTATGTAGCAAATTTGTAAGGAGTTCTTTTAGTTAGAATATGAAGTACATGAATAAGGGCAAATGTTTTGCAATTAGTTATGTGATGTCAGCCATTTTCTGTACACAAAAGTCCTGTTCTGTTCTTATTTTAAAATACATTAACTTCCAAACTTTAATATGCATTATACACAGTCCAGTCACATTAATTTAAATCCCTGCCCTTTTTAATGAGAAGTTACAGTGATGACGGTGTAACATAATTATATCTTATTGACATTAAATAAATATAGAAAAAAATAAGCTAATCAATTACTACATTATTTCCAATGTAGACTTTACAGTAAAATAAAAATAAAGGCTTGAAGGAATGGTGAAGGTAGTTTAATTTACTTCAGTTAGCGTTAACTGAGAAAAAGTATAAATAAATTAATTTAAATAATAAAAAAGAAGCAAGATTGTGTAATTTAAGGTGATGTTATGCGAATATTTAAAAATTCAGCTTAACAATAATTACACAGTCCAGTCACATTAATGTGACCACCACGTACTTTCCATGTCAGAGTTAAATAACCAATCACAGAAGGCAGGTGGCAGCACAGTGCAGTTGAGCGTATATAAAGGGTGTGTGAGGGCTTCGGAAAACATTTCAATCGTTGGCGTAATGCAGAAACGAAGCGATTTATCCGACTTCCAAAAGGGCATGATCATTGGCTTTCGGGCCAAGGGTGGAAGCATTTCCGAAACGGCTGAGTTTGTGAACTGTTCGCGTGCCGCCGTGGTAAAAGTGTACCGTGCATGGCAAAATGGGACTGTCCAAAATCAGCGACGTGGCAAATGTGGTGCACCACGGGCCATAGATGACAGAGGCGAACGACGGTTGCGGAGATGCGTTCGGGCAGATAGACGGGCTACCGTTGAGCAACTGACCACCAAAATGAACCAAGGGGCTACCAAAAGTGTCTCCCAAAGTACTATTCAGCGAACATTGCTGCGTCTGGGCCTCCGAAGCAGACGCCTGGTTCGTGCACCTATGCTGACTGCTGTTCATCGACGGCGAAGGCTAGAATTTGCACGCCAGTACAGCAGCTGGACGTCCACTGAGTGGCGACAGGTTGCGTTTTCGGATGAATCGCGTTTTATGCTCCATCGGACAGATGGACGTTGGCGTATAAGGCGTGAAACCTCTGAAAGGAACCACCCTGCAACCATTGCCGGAACGGTCCAAGCTGGAGGCGGGAGCATTATGGTCTGGGGAATGTTTTCCTGGCATTCTCTAGGTTCACTGATCATTGTGGAAGGCACAATGGATCAATACAAGTACGCATCTGTCCTTGCGGACCATGTTCACCCCTACATGCGCATTGTTTTTCCTCAGGATGATGGCATCTTCCAGCAGGACAATGCGAGGTGCCATACAGCTGCCAGTGTACGTGCGTGGTTCGAAGAGCACCAGGATGAGTTTACCGTCCTCCCCTGGCCAGCAAACTCACCTGACTTAAACCCAATCGAGCATCTGTGGGACCATCTCGATCGAGTTGTTCGCGCCACGGATCCTCAACCGCGTAATCTAGCGCAGCTGGCCACGGCATTAGAATCGGCATGGCTCAACATCCCAGAGAACACCTTCAGGGACCTATGTGACTCTCTTCCTGCACGTCTCGCAGCAGTCCGCTCTGCGAAAGGTGGTTATTCTGGCTTTTGACAGATGGTCACATTAATGTGACTGGACTGTGTATAAAAGCAATGTAAGTATAAATATTCTCATTTTAAATACTTATAACATATTCAAAAATGAAAATAATATTAAAAAAAAGAAAAAGAAAATCTGAAAGGTTTCAGATTTTAAATTATGTGCAAAAGGGCGTTTTTTTAACATTTTGCGTGTTGCCTTTATTTATTAAATATCATGTTCTTCAGACGTAAACTATAAAATTCGGTTCAAGGGCAATATCGCAAAATAATTTTAAAATGAGTCTATTTTTAGAATTTCCGATACACAGTTCGGCGCGCTTTAGATAAAAAGGCTTTTTTCCCCCTTAGATTGTTGCCATTGCTCGCTTTTAAATCGCTTGAATTTGTTTATCTAAAATTCATTAAAGTTTTACAAAATATGAAATAAATAATAAAACAAATTCCAAATTTGGGCTTCCAGATGCGCATATTCGAGAGGAAAAGTACGTTATTCAAAATTGGATGGCACCGTTGTTTTATCGCATTTAGAGAAATATTGATACATTTAAGCAGGTTTTTCCTTATTTAATTTCTATATATATAATACAGAGCTGCAGTATTTGGTGGCAACAGTTTGAACAGTGATTCAGATTTTTAATGTTTCCAACGCAGTTTCTTTATTATTTAATTTCTTTAAATATGATACAGGGCGATAACGTTTTTTGGCAACAATTTGAGAAGTGAAACAACGCTGTTAGTGAATCAACGCACAATTTCAAATGGAAATTAATAGTCCTTCTGGGCTAACTGCCCCTTTGGGCTAAAAATTCCAACTGAATTTATTCATTAGATTTTTCTAATTCATATGCACCAAAGAGCAATAGAAAGCCCTTAGAAACGTTCAAATTACAGCAAAGAGTTTTGATGATAATAGTTCACATTTGAAACTAAAGGAACTGCAGATATATTTTAATTTTTTATTGTTGTTTATAAACAATGGCTATAAAGTACAGTTCAGTGAAAATGTATGTTTAGTGCCCTGCCCTTCGACAACGATGGTGTTCGTTAGATGGTTCCCCACGCATAACAGGAGTTCGATTCCGTAACAGAACCAAAGAAATTCTTAGACTTTAAATATAAAACGCGTGTTTTTAACGCCCAGGGGCAATTGGATTGTTTGCATCCTCCTCTTTACCAAAATGCAATGGGGAAGATCATTAATTTGGCACCCTTGGATGCTGCGCATGCGCAGTGCCATCCAAGCAGTATTATGGGCCCCTGGACAAACCAGTGTGCTGCGGTCCTAACGACAACCACTCACAGAAACGAAATGTAAATGCATTACTACGGGGACCCTCGGGCAAGCGCCCAACAGACCCATGCATTAAGGCGTCGCTGCGCCCTGGGACAAATGTTCACCCTTAACCTCCCTAACTACGCCACTGTATATGACTACATTATTCGTTAACAGTAATAAGAAAGAAAAACAAAGAAAGCTAAGTTCCAGTCAGGTGCTTAATGTATGGTTTTTCATTTTTTCCAATCCCTTTCGGATGATATTTGACTTTCCTGTTAATGAATTAATACCTTTTTTTTTCCTCCACCATTTCTATCCTTTCTCCTTGAAGGAATAATTCCTTCGAGATTTCAAGAAGCCATCTATTTCCTTTTCTTCGTTTTTATAAATTTCACGCTTTAAGTTTTTTGAAGAAACTTATATGCATTTATTATAGTTAGAAAGTCTTCTAATTATGCAGTACAGTTCTAAAATTTTACTTAACCTTTTCTCAGGATTTATGGTTAGCGCGTTAGAAGTTTATTTAATTTAAACATACTTTAACGTATTATTTCCGTTTAATAACACGAACATAAATTCTTTTCTTTTCAATTCCTTGTAAGAAGTAAAGGAAGTATTGTAATCACGAAAAATTCTGAGTACCATATTTCAACAAAAATATCCATTCTGACCGCTATCAAATGCAAGTTAACGACGTTTTTGCTTGACATCTGTGTGTAAGGATAGAATGAAGGACTCTTTTTCCCAAAACAAATTATAAAACTGATTTAAAATGGATTCAGAAGAGACTTTTTCGTAGCGTCTGTACGTATGTACGTATGTACGAATGCATAATTCAAAAACGGTTAGCCTCCAAAACCAAAAGTACACACACACACAGATATATATATATATATATATATATACCGACTCTGTTACTCGGCTCGTTGAGCGCAGTCTTTTTATTCTTATTTGTTGGTAAATTGTGCATTTTTTTGCTTTAAAAATGATTGAATTATGTTTTTTCTTATTTTCCGATTAAAGTTCATATCTTTAGTAAATATGCGTGTAATATTTGTAGAATTATCAACAATTTAAATGTTTTTTAAGTGCAGCTAAGCATAATTACTTTCTCCATAGCAGCCATATTTGTGTACATTTGAAACTTAGCAGAATAGTGAATTGGTTGCCAAACTAGAGAAACTAAGTTTCGACATAGCAAAGATAACGCCTTCTGCTTTTATTATTGCGAATTAAATCATGCTTAATCCATACTGTAATTATCATTTAAGTTATTAAATTATCCCATGTATTGGCTCAGCATAACGTCTATACCAAATTAAGTAAATTTCTACGCCTTCAGTGTCTTTTTGCCGAGTGAGACCAACACAAAGTTGCATAAGGGTGTAAAGAACACTTTAACTTAAATTAAAATTCATAGGCGGCACCGACTCCTGCTTACAAAAGCCAGCACATTTGGCTTAACTAGAAAAGGTAACGATTAACTTGAATGGAGTTAAGTATAGTCTAACGGCTTCAGAGGTTACTTAACTCGCAGGCTGGCTCTGACTCGTAAATTCGACGTAAACAAGTCTAATGGCAAGAAACACTCATCGCCGTAGAAATCTTAATCGCCGCTGAACTCAAGTTAGAAACGTGGCCTTCAGGCAAGCATAGCAAGCTGTAAAATCACCTTCCAATACCTTTCCTTGAATACAATAAATTTTAATGAGGTAGAAAGAATATAAAGTTCTGTCTATCTCATTAGGATACACTCGTCTTAACTCATTTACATTCCGGCAAGAAAGTGTGAGTTAAAAGCAAGAGTGATAGGAATTAGTAAATAAACAATCTACAGATTTAATCATTCATTAACCT
>KK120728.1:64276-86802 GCA_000611955.2 Stegodyphus mimosarum | reverse complement strand
CTTTGTATTAAGATGGAATATTCAGGCAGAACCTTCTTTTAAAGGAGGCCTATTATTGATAAGGTTTGACATGATTTAGCTTTTCTTTACACTGCCTTGCCGTTCCTTTTTCAACAGAAATACCTACTAAATGTATGTATTGAGTTTCAGTTAAAATCACAACAAAAAATGGAATCCTATGAACTATAGGTTACAAACTAAAATTGAAATGTAATTAAAAACATCCGCTGTCATTTGCATATTTTAAATCAATACAAAGTTTTTAATTTTACAAGCAGACAAATAAGATTTTATGCCCACAGAGCTTTGACTCCAGTCTTGTCTATCTAGAATTAAACAGAGCAAAGATAGATAATCTCTTTCCAGTTTATATCAGAAAATATCTAGCAGAACGTTGCTGAATCGTTGGATCATCAAGACACTAACGTTGCCAATCCATGCGATCTAAATTCTGGTTTCACTTGTCATCTAGAATAACCTAATTTTTATTTTGGTAAAATTTGACAGTAAATTAGAAGCATCGAAAAACATTTGGGTAAAAATGTTTAATTATTTAAAACAAATTTTTGAATTATCAAAATAATATATTTAATATGTATTTGCATCGCATATAATTTATTGCTTAAGGAACAGTTCACCAGTAATTTATTATTAAAATTCACATTTAGTTATGGAACAATTTCTAAGATTCCGAACATCTGAGAACTGCAATAGGCTTTAAAGAAATCATTTAAGGTGTGTAAATATTCATCGCCTCTATTCCGTTTAGTATTATACAAGCTTAATTTAATTAAAACAGATTCATATCGAATTACGCAGCTGAAAGCAAAGTTTTAGAAATTAAAAAAAGAAAACTAGTAAAGATTTCTGTTGGTCTAAAAGGAAAGAGCGGTGATATAGACTCTAAGTTTATAATTAAATCTTGCAGAGGCAGCCCACGACGCGTTCGCATCGAAGACCAAATTTAATTAAGGCACAAGTTCTTGGGCTTTGTTTCATCTTAGAAACTGTTTCAGGTTAAATAAGTTATTGAATTTCCACAAAAGGAAAGGTACAATGGCAAACGCAAACTTATATTAATTTTGCTTTATATCCGGATGTTCATTTTAATAAGAGAGAAGAAGGTTTAATAAATTGATATTGCTGACATTCCAATCGATTTAGTTCACGTGGAAGGAAAAGTATTGCATTGTCATATTTTATTGTTATTCTTTCTCTATTTTTTTCAATGAGATGAACTGATTTCTAATTATTGCGTTATGTATGTAAAATGCTGTACATTCGATGAATTTATGGAAAATTGACAATAGATGAAATATGTTGTACGTACTAATACAAGAGTACTAAGAAATGGAAAAATATATATTTTTCAAATAAATTTATTAAATTAATGCAGAAAGAAGAGCTTAGAGCTTTCAGAAAGATCAAAATAATTCATGATTACGTATCCACGATCTTAAACTAAAATAATACACTTTCTCATCTTATCCTAATTTTTTAAATTATGTTTTACCATTAGAGACGTGGAAGCGTACAGCCAGAGTTGCAGTACGGCAATTTATGATATATGCATATTTAATACTCAAAGAAAGCAAAAACATGACGGGAAAATGCATACTATGTGAAAGTTATATCTGTAAATTTTTTAATTAGCAGAAATTTAAATGAAATATAAAAGCAATTCGACAAACAAATGTTCCAGTCCTGTTATACGAGCTAATTTTTTGCAGATGAGTGAAGTTGGTTGTAAACTCTTGCGGTCAGGAACTGAAAATATAAGTTTTTTTTCTTTTGTTCTTTTTTTTTCCCAAACAGAAAAATATTTTTTATAGTAGGAAATACAATGTACTAATACGTTATTGATACTAATACATAATATGTGTAATTATAGTTCGAAATACAATGTACTAATAAGTTACTGATACTAATATATAATCTGTGCTAATACGTTGCATCGTTAGTAGTCACGAATTTAATATTGATGAAACTCTTTCTGTATAATTAAACATGTCTTCACTGATATAGTTTTATAAGGTATTTTTTCTTCCTTTCCGCTTGACTTTGTGGTGTAACTGAAAACATACTCGACTCCTATTCGGGAGGTCCGTAGTACAACACTGTACATTTTTCATGTCTCCAGCATTAAAAACTCTAATGACTGTACAGTGGCTCCCGAACTAAAAGACAGTGCACGATAATTCGTCAACACCAGGATCTGGCGATTGGATCCCTTCATTTCTATTCGTCAGTGTGTAAGGCTTTTTCTCCTTTGTTTCAGCATAAATTTGTGGTGCAACTGGAAGTACAATCGACGCGTATTCGGGAGGTATGGAGTTCGAATCCCACCGAGGGCAATACGCATTTTTCAAGTCTCTAGCATAAAAAACTGTAATTACTCTTCAGCCTTCTAAAACGCCAAAGCAGGTAAATTAGAAATAAAAAATTGGTATGACAATACAAAAATGTTTGATGCTTAATTACAGTTACTTCTTTCCTTACACTAACGCCTATTAACAAAAAAAATTAATAAATAAAAAATAAAATAAAATGAAGAAAGAATAAAAAAATATAAATAAAAAAGTAAAGTAAATAAAAAATTAAACCTGAAATCTTTCAGATTTTATGTTACGCCAAAACGCGTTTTTAATTTTTATTCTTTTTTGATTTACAGACACATACACCTTTCTTGGACATTTGGAATAACGCCAGATTGGCCTAAAATATTAAAAAAAACATATCTTTTGATTTTCCGATAGACAGTCTCGCGCGTTGGGGATAAAAATGTTTCCAGTAGAGTGTACAATACAATGTTGCCACAGCTCGTTTTGAAATTGTTTAGTTGTTAGTACAGTTGTTTACAGACACATACACCTTTCTTGGAAATTTGGACTAACGCCAGATTGGCCTAAAATATTTAAAAAAAACATATGTTTTGATTTTCCGCTAGACAGTCTCGCGCGTTAGGAATAAAAATGTTCCCAGTACAGTGTACAATACAGTGTTGCCACTGCTCGTTTTGAAATTGGGAAGTATTTTAACCCAAAATTAATTAAAGTTTTACTAAATATAAAATAGATAACAAAACAAATGTTTTCGCACAGTGCGAGAAAAAACAAACATTCACATAGATTCTTCTTTATTCAGTTTAATACAAGTTGGTACTGAATGGAGATATAAATGTTTGAAAATTAATATATATATATATATATATTAATATATATATAATGATTAACATGTGTATAAATATAATATTTAATGTGTATATAAACAGTAGCATTTTTGTTTGCTTTCTCAAGGGACTCGGTAATTATTCAATATATATTTTCATGTGTTTCTCATAAATTTAAACTTTTTAAAGCAACAACGATCAATAATAAAAAGATCTGATGAGGACTCCACATGACTTGTATGGCCTAAGAAATTGTACACATTTTTTGCTGCATTTCATTTAAACCTGTTTCCTTAAATTTCATTAAGGATATGTTTATTATTAAATTAATTCCGTTTTCACTTCGCAACAAAGCAAAAATACTAAAAACTCAAACTGCCTTCATTAAGAATTGTAAAAGACAGAAAAACCTGAAACACCAAATACAGTTAAAACAGTTAAGAAAACAGTTTTTACAATTAAAATTGGTAGCACAGAGAGCACGACAAGCAATTTCGCGAGCAGGAGTTTTTCAGTGTGCAAAACTGAAAGCTTAAATTTCGTCTCTCTTCGCTAAAAGACACTGAAGGTTCAGAAATTGACTTAAATCACTATTCTAGTGAGAGTTATAAATTGCAACAAATGACAGCCTCGTTACGCTTCGCAATATTTAAACAACTTTTAAATTGTTGATAATTCTACAACTATTGCATGAAAATTAAATAAAGCCATAAAATCCTGTACCGGAATATAAGCATAAGGTACTTCAATTACATTTAAAGTAAAAAATACACACACATATAATACATAAAATTATATATATATATATATATATATAATCTTCATTGAAATACTTTATCGTTTCTATAAGGCAAGTTTTTGTTCAGCTTTAATTGCATACGTTGCAAGAAGCATATTATCGCTATACAGGAATGTATCTTTCAAAAGAGCTTTCGTTTTCCGCTTGAAAAGTATAAATTTTAACTTAATGAAAATTTTAATTAATTTCAATTTAATTTTAATTGTTCTAATCAAAAATAGACAGTAATCAGTTGTAATCCGTTTAAAATCACGTGAAATATTCTTGATGATTAATGTTTCATGAAAAAATTATAATGCAATCCAGTTTCTTGCGATAAACTGAATGTGAACAGAGAAGGTCAAGTACCAAACACAAACAGTAATAAAAATGATTTTCAAAATTACTTTTTGTACTTTCTCATTTAAACTAAATAAATGACGTTATTTTTAACATTTTAATTTCTCATATCCTAATTCTTAAACTTTTGTATTTTCAATGGCTAAGCAAAAAGTTACAAAGAACTAAAAACTTACAAACAATAGAACTAAGAACAAACAGACCGAGCCTAAAGAGCCTAACAGCGTTCTTGCCTCCCAGTATCTCGTCTTTTCTGTAAGACCACGAACAGCCCCACATCGGAGCAGGTGATTCCTGTCCATGTCTTCTCTAGATCACAAAGTGAGCAAGTAGGATCCTATTGCCTACTTTGTGATGCCTATGCGGTGCAGGTGGGCGTCAAGGCAATCATGTCCTGTAGACAGACGGAAAGCCGCAACTGTGTTGCGTCTTCGACTGTGGGGAATAAGAGAAGGGCTTAACATTTTCCAACTTTTTAAAAGTGTACGTGTCTGAAGATCTCGTAAGACATTAGATGTAAATATTTAAAAAAAATAGTTTAACCCTCCATTAAGAAATGGATGTATTATGGATCTTGTAGCTGTTTTTGCTTGGAAGTCCTCTTGTTCATTGCCCCAAAAGCTACAATGGCCAGGCACCCACTGGAGAACGATTTATTTACAAGTTATAGTGACAGTTTTTAGTAATTTTTGACATTGAAAAATTTCAGGAGTTAATGAGTGTTCAACAGGGTTACAGCCGAAAACATCACAGCAAAAGCATCGCCTACGAAAACGTCGCGGAGATAAAAACGTCGTGATACAAAACATCGTGGGGGAAAAGGAAGCAAAGAGATAACATCGCAGTTTTAAAACATGCTGATACAAATTATCCTCGACGAAAATAAAGCCGTTGAAAAACATCGCAGTTCAAAAACGTCGTTGCCAAAAATATCGTGGTAAAGAATAAAGCACCTACAAATCATCGCACGACAATAACATCGCACACATACGTTTTTCAAGTTTTAAAAGTTTTAAATGCATATTTCCATAAAGATTTGGGAGCGTAAGAAATGTTAACGACACTTTAAGAATAAAAGGAAACAAAACAATATCAGGTTAACAAACATGAAAGAAAGTAATTTGACAACTAAGTAAGCAATTTTTATACAGGTACCTTCATGCAGTTATTTATCTTCCTTTTTCTAAAACATATTTAGGCTGTACGTTTCATGAAAAATTATGAGTAAAACTTAATATAAACTTAACATAAGTAAAATATGATTAATTTACTTATGATCTTAGTAAATTAATTGTGTAAAATTAAAATTCTGTTAAGTGCGGTAAGAATCATCAATTTTCTACTTATTTTTAATTTTTAAATGCTTAAGTTTAATTCTTACTTTTTCAATAAGAAATTATTAGTTCATTCAAAAATATGATAAAAGTAAAAATATCCCTCTTTCCTTCTTGCGCCCCCAAATCATCATGCAAAAATGCCTTTACAGCTTTTAAAACCTGCAAAACGCACGTGTACGGTGTTGTCATCATCCAGTGATTTGTAGGTACTTTATTTTTTACCACGATCTTTTCGATGACAATATTCTTAAACTGCGAAGTTTTCGAACAGTTTTATTTACGATGACAATATTTGTATTTGTATTTTTAGAACTGCGATGTTTTTTATTTGCTTTTTTTTTCTCCCACGATGTTTTGTACCACGACATCTTCGCCTTGCGTTGTTTTCTCTGCCACGTTTTCGTCGGCGATGTTTTCGGCGGACTCCGTTCAACATAGCTGATTAAATGGCTGCGTGAAAATCTAAAAAAATAATTGCCTTTACAAACTTGTAATCAATAGCTAATAATTGCTCTAGAGCTATACATATGGCTACTACTTCACTATCAAAGGAGGTACCAATGTATCCTGCAAGGGCGTAAAAAGAAAAAAAGATTCGAAAACATAACAATTTTAAAACTGCTTCTTAAGTAACTCTTTATGCTAATTAAAGCTTAAATTTTGAAATTCAGATCTTTTTTGCAAAACATTTTGATCTCATTAGCGTGAGAAACTATCGCTTAAAGCTTACGATATTTAAAAACAAAAATATTTTGCATTAATTTAAGAATTTTCTGCAACAAACTCATTCTGAAATTAATCTCTCATGAAAGCGTTACAGTCTTTTTTAATTTTTAGCGTCAAACAATCCTTTTAATTTTTATTGTTCTCAATCTTTCATTTCGTTATATAGTATGAAAATTGACGCGAGAGTGAGTATAAGTTCTTAAAGATTTATAAGAAGGTATGAATAATTCATTCGTGATGAAAAATCTTAAATGAGACATCTCTTGTCTTCAGGCATGACCAAGTAAGTATCCTTGATGTGGAAATCTGCATATTGATATAAATTTCTTTTATACGAAGTATTTCATTTCTTACGGGGAAGAAGTTTTGAAATTTTCTGCTTTAGAGCACATATTTAATTAGTTAAGATTGTAAGGTTTATTATATGTTTTCTAACAGTTATTTTAAGTTTTGTATCTTTCCTATCTTATTCTAATTTCAGCTTACAATTTCCTGCCAGAATGTAATTTCAGAAATGCAGAGAATGAAAATGAGAATGAGTACTATTTAAGTCGTGACTTAACCGACTTCAAGAGAGAGAGTCTGATTTCCTGACTAGCGCGCGTTTGCCTTCTGGCCACATCTCTCTTAGCTGTTACTACGCTCGGCCATATCTAGGCCCTTGCTAGGCTTCGTCGATTCAATTAATACTTAGGGGCCAACTAGTTAGATTCTGATAGCTTCGGCTATATTATTTAAGAGCTTTAGTTAAGCTAGTTTTAGTTCAAATTATTAGTATTTATGTTCAAGCCTGAGTGGCGGCTTTATTGTAAAGTTCCAAGCCGGAACTGATTGTAAATATATTGAATAATAAAGGGTTTTAAACCCTTCTCAAGTCTTCTGTTCACACACTTAAGCGACTATTCACTTGTCAAGTGTTCGTGAGGTTCCACATCAGAACTATAGATTTAAAGAAGTGAACCCTGCAAGATAATTTGAAAACATTTCAGTGCTCGGAAGTAATTTTGAATATGATAGATTCGAAAAAAGGTAGAGAAAGAAGAATTGTAAATTCGTAATTTATTACATACGTATCTTTTACTAAAAATGATCAAATTTATATTTCAAAACCGTATTATCAAAGATAATAAAATGTGCATTTTTAACCCTCATCAATCGCCGTAAACCTGAACATGGCTTCCTCGAAGAGATCCTGCTTGTTGTTTTAACATATCACACACATTTAAGAATACTTATAGTGGTAATTATTAACAATAAATTAATCTTCATATTTACATGTTTACAAAGGCACTACAGGGATTTCCCCCTCGGGCAGAAAAACCTTCCTATTAGGCAAGAGGCAAGCAAACCAGTCAACGGTATCTTTGGAAATGCTAAAAACTTCCTTTGCCTAAACACAGAATCCCGTTGTTGCCTATCGATATTCATTGCTTTCGGTTTTAGAATTGAGTGCTTATATTTTGTATGCATCCATGACAATCAGACGTGTTATAATCTAGCGAAAATGCGAAATCTTCTAAGTTAGTAAAAATGTCTTAGTACGAAATAAATTATTTAGTTTATGACTATAAGATTGTCTTGTGTTCTTTTTTGTCAGAATTTATAGCAAATTAAGTGGCGTTGGCGATAGAAATTGAAATAACTGCAAAATATACAAGGTACGATTTGAATTTAAACTTTAAATATTTTTGCTTTAATTTCTCATGAACTTTGATATTTTATTATGGATCCCTTAAAAAGTATAACGTAAAGCTTTACTTATAACATTTATGAATATAACAAAACCTATTGCCGAAGAAATTACGAAAGCGAAAGTGAATGTTTTCAGATTTGGCCAGCTGAATACACAGTTAAATGATAAATTCGATCGCTTTGAAAATATTCAGCATGCAATTTCTGAATTATTAGATTCGACGAGAGCGACGAAAAACAAGAAATGGAGAACGTTAAGGCTTTTAGGGAAGCGTAATATTAAAGAGAAGATTACTTTTCTTTTAAAAGTGAAAATTCTGAAACAAATTCTGATGATAAATCAATTCAGTCGTAATCGGCAGTATCGGTTGCCAAAATTGAAAACTCAGAGATTTAATGGAAACATTAAATCATTTTGGGATTTTGGAGTCTGTTTTCCAGAATTCATGAAGATGAAGAGACGCCGTTTGAAGAAAAGTTCCAATATTTGATTCAGGGGATTACTCTTGGGTCTTGAGCTGTCAGTTTAATAGAGAGTTTCTTCCTCTACGACTCCAAAATTACGCCAAAGCTACTGAATTATTGAAAGATTTGGCAGTGAAGATTTGTTAGTACAAGTGTATTTTCGTGAATTACTCACAATGGTAATGAAAATAGCTGTAAGTGGTAGGAGATCTATTGATTTGGTTACTTTATACAATCAACTCGAATCACATCACCCGCCTTCGTGGTGTAGTGCTCAGCACGCTGGGCGCGTGATCCAGAAGTCCGTTGTTCGAGTCCCGGTGAAGCCTTTGTTCATTTTTCATCTCTTCTGCTTCTAAAACACCTAATGTCTCTATACTGGAGCCTGAACTAAAAACGGTGGTGGATGATGATTCTTCACCAAAGGATTTGGCGATTGGGTCCCTTAATACCCAATCGTCCTTTCAAAGGGGAAGTATATAAGGTACTTCTACCGCCTTCTTCGCATGCCTTCGTGGTGTGTGATCAGCACGCTGGGCGCGTATTCCAGAGGTCCGTGGTTCGAGTTCCGGCGAACGTATTGCTCCTTTTTCATGTCTCCTGCTTCTAAATAACCTAATGTCTCTACACTGGCGCCCGAACTAAAAAGTTGGTGGATAGTGATTCTCCACCACCGGGATTTGGCGATTGGGTCCTCTGAACCCCAGTCGTCCTTTAAAAGGAGGTGTATATAAGGTATTTCTCCCGCCTTCGTGGTGTTGTGGTCAGCACACTGGGCGCATATTCCAGAGTTCCGTGGTTCGAGTCCGGGCGAAGGCGTTACTCGTTTTCTATCCCTCCTGCTTCTGAAATACCTAATATCTCAACAACGTTTAAGAGCTTCAGATACATTAGGAAGATATGAAGAATTCCTTGACTCCTCTTGTCGAATCTTGTATCCATGACAACGAGACGTGTTATATTGGAGAGAAAATACTTTGTACGTAACTTGTCTAAGGCTTCAAAGTTAGTAAAAGTGTCTAGTTAGTACAGCATAAAATATTTAGTTTGCTATAAGAATCTTCTGTTTTCTTTCTCGTGAGGAGTACAACAGCCCCACTTTTCGGATCGACGGACTTTAAATTAAAACTCCTAAATCGCCCACTGAACTGATCACTAAGGGCCACCACTACCGGTAACCAGACACTACGATATAGTGGGGCTACAATTCATAAATAAAAAGAAACAATTAATGACTGAATAATACAATAACTAGGCAATATTAGAATCGTTAAATTATATCAAATAACATAAATTAACGGAGCAATATTATATTATATTATAGCGCAATAAAAATGGCATAACATTATTACGAATTTGTACACATGTTAATAATTTTAGGTTAGGTTAGGTATAAGTGTAGGAGTCACCTATTATTTATTATACTGGGTAAGTAGGTATAGACCCTTTACACTAGCTATCCAGCTTTGAAGCGCATTCCTGGGTACCACGGTACCATTCTGGTGCCAAGGTGCTGCTCTTTGTAGAATGATTTGGGCAGGTTCACTCTGTCTTGCAGTGTTCTAGACACCTTGATGCAAGAATATCCATACTTGGATTATGCGCTTCCTTTTATTATTGATTGCGCATTCCCACCTTGTTCTAGCCTTGGACTTCTCAGGTGTAGACTTGTTGTTATGATGCATGTGAACAGGTAATGCTCTGGATCACCTCTCTATATACTCATAGATCTGAATGTGAGAGATTCCTGTGGCAGAAATATGTGAGGAAAGGGCCGTGGCCTGAGATCAGCCATGTTAGTTTTCTACTGATACCGTTTGAAGCAGGTTTAAAAAAGCTTCAGAATACCAAGCATCACTGGAAAAACAGAGTGAAATGATAGTTTTACCCAATGTAAGAGAAATCGCCAAGATTGGCGATCATTTGACAATATTTTGGTGCCATCAGTGTAAAACCGTAACTGTATCCAGCTCTATGTAACTGTAACTGCATATGTTCCAGCAATTCCTAGATATCGAAAGTACTTGAAATAGCTCAAAGTATCTCAGACTCAAAGAGTTGAGTTCGGAGTATTCAGAGATCATGTGCAAGCCTCCGATTTTTCACGCGCTTTGCACAGCCTTGTGTTAAACGTTCTTAGTAGTTTGATGTGGTAACTACTGATTGTTTTCTCTCATACTGAGAAGAGCTATATAAGTAATTATGTGTAAAATGCTCCAGAAGTGTAAACTGTTTTTTGGAAAATAAATTTCACAAAGTTTTCCTCCGTTCTGTCTTCATTCAATCCATTACAAAGCTTTACTGACATAACAACGGAAATATGCATATATATATGTGACGAAAGCCCAATTTTGGAAGCACTGATGTAAGAACCCTGAGATGTAAAAGGGTAGCAATGTTGTTTAGCGTAGATACTTGACCCATGTTAAAGAGGACCAAGTCGAGCCGGATTAATTTCCTCTTTTAGTTAAATTCACATTTGTGGCCACAATTCACTTGGCACTCCAATCGTGCCTATTTCCAGAACATTTACATTTTGATACTATAGCGATAGAACCGAGCATAGTGAAGCATCCGCGCAGCACAGAAGTTGAAGCGAAAAGTGACGTATCAGGGAGGGAGTCAGTTTCAATTCGAGCTAAAACGTTTAGGTTTACAGTTATTTGATTGGGCAAGAGGTATCTGCATTAAGCGGTTATGTACGATCACATGATTAATTTGAATAGATAAAAACAATGTTTAGACGCTATTTTTAAGCTACAGCGCTATTTTTAAGATAGAGAGATTCAGTTCCCAAATTAAATAAAAAATAAAAGAGGTTATAGTCAGTTAAGTTTAGAGGTTTGCTTTCTTTTTTATCTTACAAGATAAAAGATATGATCACAAGGTAAAAAATATGAAAGTACACTTCTAAATTTAATTGGTTATAACCCCTTTTACTTTTTTTCCAGACAATTACCATCTTTCAATTATCTTATTTATCTTATTTCCAGATTTCCAGGCACACTAGAATAATTCCTCGTAGATAACATAACCCTTAATCATAACAATTACGATAATTTCTCACTCACCTCATGGTGTGGATTTTTCCGAACTCTTATTATTTACCCCTTTGATGCGCGCGATATTATTTTGATAATCTTTCAACCAAAAAACACTAGAAATCGATTATGATCCTAGACATAAATAATATATGAATTAAAAAATATATGAATACATGAATCTACTCTTGCCCATTGATCTGTGGTTGATGGTACCGCTTTTACCATCTATCGAGCCAGCCAGCACTAGCGGTGAATTCAGGCTCTCCTTCTTGAAATTCAGCATAACATCTTAGGGCTTTCTTGGTCCCGAAGCAAACTTGGGTGTTCCCTTTACTGCCTGAACCACAAATAAAGAGTCTCGCTTACGTTTTAGTGTTCACCGCTCCAAAAGTATATATATATATATAAACTTTTGGTGAGACTAACTGAAACCAAAACGAGATGTGCACAACTGCATGTTATAACAGTTCCATGTCTAATATGTCAACGTTCTGAGGTTATTCGTTTTTGAGTTATGCGACATACATATATGTGCAGTATACATACAGTATGTACGTACAGACTTCACGAAAAAATCTCTTCGGAACCCATTTTAAATCCATTTTGCTATCCATTTTGCGAAAAAGAGTCCTTTATTATGCTCCGTATGTACAGAAATCCAGCAAAAATATTTCTCAAATAGATTGAAGAGCGGCCAAAATGGACATTTTCTTTGAAATATGATACCCGAAATTTTCCGAGATTTCAGTACTTCCTTTAATTCGTATAGGGAAGTATAAAAGTTTTCAAATTTTGAAAATGAAGCATATTGCTTAATGTGTATGTAAGTACATACCCAATGAATTCCATTCATAATGTGACTGAAATGGCTTCGGTTATTAGGCCGCAGCCTACAAGCGGCCGAGAGTTAATGTCACTGAACAGTGGAGGTTTGGTCTAAGGTTCGAATCCGGACAAACACGCTCTTTGCATGGGTGTTTTTGTAGGTTTTTTCCATCTATAACGCTTATAACAGCTAGTTTCCCTCAAGAAGTCCTCCACGAAGTCTTCCTTCCTTACCGATCAAATAAACCAAGCCAAATTATTATGCAGCTATTATCAAAATATGTTGTAAATAGCATAAATTACGGGCTTTATCAGTACACGTGAAAATACTGTCAAAAAGAATTTATAATCTAACAAAAAGGTGTAATTGTCTTCAAAATCACAGTTAGAAGGCAAATAGTTTCTTGGTTTTTACTTAATCTCTCCAAATGAGGAGAACTTTACATGTAACTCTTAGCGTTATTACTATAAATATTTTTCTTAGTATTGTATTATTAGAAATCTGCAAAGAAGAGAGAAAATTTTTTGTTTGAAGTTCAATGAAATAAACTGTAGAAACTGTTACTTGAATTATAAAAAAAAAAAATTTACATTTATTTTTTTAGATACAAATAAATCCCACCATTTACAAAGCATAACTGAAGAAGGACTCTCATGTGATATTGATGGCTTCCTACTGCATGAGAAATTATCCATGGGAAATGTGTGGACTCCTAATCACAGGTGAAAACTAGCTTAAAAATGATAAATATTGAAACTCCTTATAGATTATGCAATCTAACTATCGAATAATCTTTTTTTTCGATCTTATATTATTTTTTAGGCTTCAATTTAATTTTATAATGAATTTGTGATCATGATCGGTGCTACTATTATAGCACAATCCTACAAAATTTTTTTTAAAAAAAATATTGAGTTTAAAAATATGTATAGCGTGTTTTATTCTAAGGTGAACAATAAATATTCTTATAGTTTGACAGTATTTTAATGTTACATTTACTATTTTTTCTGAGTAAACCGGGAAAAAACTAATAAATATTTCTTAGTTTGGATAAAAGTTTTACCTTAAAGATGTTTAACTCAAGCAATAAATAATGAATTTTCTACCCAGTTCCTAGATTCATTTTTATGAATTTATAATGTTATTAGTCCTTCACAAATTCACTTCAAACTTTATAAGTAAATCTAATAAAGCTACGTCTCTAAATTCAATCGAGTTAAATGCAATAATGTTTATGCGCAAATATTTAAAGATATGTATTTCGCTTGTGTTGCATTCAATTTAAATAACTAGCTCCAATGAAAACAAATTTAACGCCTTCTAGCGATATGTTCAACTTGTAAATTACATTATGAACTATTATTTCGTAACATTACATTTCAATAAAATTGAAGAATTTTACAAATATAAATTTATTCCAGCTTCGTTACCTTTCGAAACGTTAAATTTTGGCAACTTCCTTTCATCTCTCTATTAATTTGGGGAGGATTCTTTAAAATAATATAATTAAGGACAAACTAGTGAACGTCAACAGCGGCTTAAAAATTTCAGAATTCAACTAAACATCAGTTCTTGAAAAGCACTGAGTTTTTTCTCGTGCAGTAGATCATAAATCTCATTATTGATTTCAAGTAAAGAATAATATAACTAAAAGCAATAAAAAAGTAGTTACATCAGGTGATACAGTTTATAACAACCATTGCAGTAAACATTAAACCGAAGTTTTAATGAAATTTCAGACTTAGTTTGGATTTCTCTATATTTGTCTTGAGTGGGAAGGTGTTATGTTTTAGCATAATCTTCCGCTTCCTCTTTATTATCATCAAACACTGAAGTTGCTTGGTTGCGTTTTTTGATTTTAAATGTTCATATTTCATAATATTCCAAGAAAATCTGCGTCAACTTAGAAAAAAAGTAAATAAAATAAGATAAGTAAAAAATAACATTCCTTATAAACTGTTCTTAATTGCTTTTATAGCAATAACTATATTTCATACGTATTAATAAGTTGAGTACGTGTGTAGTTTCGCATTCGGCGACGAAAATTGACAGAGATACTGCCAAGCTTGCATCAGTCAGTCAATATTTAAAGGAGATTGTTCTCTGTTTAATTTGATAATTAAAGGATACAAGTTATGGATATAGCCCAATAAAAAACTTAACTCAAGCTTGAAGCTAAAATTTAGGAGTTCGTATTTGCGCCAATCATCTAGATCCACGGTTCTTTTTGAAAGGATATTTATTTGCTTCTCAGAAATTTTAACTTTGCATTGCCGTTATTTACCCGTTTTCAAATGAAGATCCGTATCATACCCGTGATACGGAAGTACGGGAGTGATTGGCGGTTACCACTGTGTTGAGTGACGGCAGGTAGCGCATCGGACTGCGTATTATGATTAGTACATTTGGTGAGGTTGCCTGATACTTATTATTATAATTATTATTACTAATTATATTAATTATTGAACTCCAAACATATTTATTTTTAAACTCAAAACAAATTTATTACAATAACGAGAAGGTCTATACAGATATATATATATATATATATAATTCATGGATACCGTAGACCAGTGATTCTCAACCTGCGGGGCGCGCTCCGCTAGGGGGCGCGTGAATATACAAGAGAAAATATTATTAAAAAATTGATTAACTGATTGAAAGGAAAGCACACAAACACATAGAAAACAAAATACATTTCGACATATTTAATAATTAACTTATTAAAGTAAAAAAAATTCTTAATGAAAACTTACTTAATCAAAACATACCAAATTAAAAACAAATTGAATAATTATCAGTGAAATCCTTGGGCCTGTCTTGCAGAGCAAAGCTTTACGAAGGAAAGCTTAATACTAGAAATAGCCACTTTCAGTTCTGTTTTTATAGTTAGCCGAGATCTATATTTTGTGTTCAAAGAAGCCACAGCAGAAAATCCAGTTTCACAAAGGTAGGATGGTAAAAATGGTTATAGAATGTAAAATGCCCTTATTTTTAGTGCAAAAAAATAATCATCTACTCCTGACCAAAATTCAAATAGTGATTTATTACTAAATTGTCTTCTGGTTTCGCCACTTGTCGTGAAGTCTATGAATTTTTCTTTCCCATCATTTGAGAGTCCTTCGGGAGTCTTATGAAATGAATCACTAACCCCTCGTAATTTGCTATCAGTTTGTCATCAGCAAAAAAATATTTTTTTAAAATTCTTTGCCAGTATGGCTAAATGATTTTCAATGGTTACAAAAACGTTTTAGACGTTCGTCTTCAGCTTCGTAAATTTTAATACAATCATTCACATTTGTGAGCATTGTTATGTTTTTTTTTGGTTTAAATTTCTGCTCCACAATTCCAATTTTCTACAAAAAGGCATTAACTTTATCACTCGTATCCAACATATATGTATTTGTTCCTTGGAGTTGAAGATTCAAGTTATTTAATTTCTCGTATATGTCAACCAAGTATCTCAATTTCATCACAAATAAACTATCGCGAAAATTCTCGGCTTACAGTCTGTTTTCTTCTTCTAGAAAAATGGCGATTTATTCTCTTAATTCACGAACACGTTGCAAGAATTTCCCATGTGATAACCATCTTGCCTCGCAATAAAATAGTAACGCTGAATGTATTGCACCCATGTCTTGACAAAGTACAGAAAATATTCTTGATTTCAGGGGTCTTATTTTGATCTCCCGAAAGTTTCCACCGACCGACTCTTCGCCGTAGCACCACTCACCTACTTCATCACGGGTCACGACCCGTTTCCAAGTTGCTACAATCGCCACGGCATTTCAAATACCGATGTCTGTGTCTGCGGATCAGATGAATCACCAGATCATTACGTATTTGAACGTCCTGCACACCATCTCCCGCTACCTACATATATACCCTTCTCATTCACAAAGTTTCTTTAAAAAATGATTTTTGCTTTTCATACGATTTTAATTTTAATTCGAAGAAATCTCTGGGTTTGTTGACGTAATCACTATGAAGCGTTTCCAAATGATGTTTAAGTTTATTAATTTTCATGCTGTCTGCGGCCAACATTTTTGAGCAAATGATACACAGGGACCTTTCTTCTTCATTTACTTTAGTACTGGTAAACCCCAAATTTAAGTATTCGTGAGAATATTTTCTGGATTTTATTTTTGGAACCATGCTCATTTGTGTAATTGTTGATGCTTGACTATCGTCTAATGCTCGCTTACCCCGCTTGCAAAATTATCCATGAAGTCTGCATAAATCTGCTGCCGAGAATATTTAATATGGTGAATTGCAATTAATACGAAACATAAATAACATACGATAGATTCGATAACAATCGACTCGAATGAGAACTGAAACTTGCGTTATCGAACATTATCGTTCTTACTATGGTGAAACATTTGCTCTGCGCATACTCGAAACGGCTTCCACAAGCCATATTATTTATTTTTCTCTTTTCTTTAGTTTATGCTTCTGCTTTTCTTAGTCATGCTTCTGTTTCTTTAGTCATGCTTCTGTTTCCTTTATTGTTCCAAAAAAGTATTTCCAGTTTTTAAATTTAGGTCAGTCTGTCTAGGTTAAATTTCACTAACGAATTTTTATACGTTCATGTTCTTTTAACGTTATCTCCTTGTTAGGCTTTGATTTCAAATATAATATTTAAAATTTCCCCGCTTCCATTTGCTTCATCTGTTCACCGCCAGCTTGATAAAATGCCAGATGTGGTTTCTCGCCAACGTTGGCTCGCTTTTACTCTTGTTTTGGCATTTAGTTAAAAATAATTTAAAGACAGAAATCAAAATGCTCAATATATATATATTATTGCTGTATACATTTTATTGTACGCGGGGGACGCGATGGAAATTATGGTTGAAAACTGGACCGCGAATAATGAAAGGTTGAGAAACGCTGGCGTAGACAGTTGTTGAAATGAAATATAGTTCTTGTAGTGTGAGAAGCCTGCTAACAAGGTTCTCTAGTCGAGAGCTCTAGGGCCTTCTAGGTATATCTAGTCGAGATTTCAGGAGGTTTCTAGGTCTCTTTATTCGAGAGTTCAGGAGCAATCTGACGTGTTCCCCGATGGAAAATAATTCTTCACACTGATTTTGCTATGCCTTCTTAATTTTTCTGTTGTATTTTACATCCTCTGATTCGTTGTTCTGGAACGAATCAGGGGAAAAACAAAAGCATTGGTTCGTCAGCCCTCCTGAAATCGAGAGGCTATGACGACAGACACGGTGCAGAAGGCTAAAATCTCTTGACACTAGTCGTGAAGTTATGTCTCTTGCACTGTCAACTGAAACAAATTGCGTCTTCGATGTCAGAAACATGTCGTGTAACAAATCTTAAAAGCTTGGAAGCAGTGACTGACGTGGAACGCACGCACGATTTTCTCATCTCTTGATGGTCCGCCGCATATTAATACACACTCTTCTTATGTCAGTATTCCTTAGCTTGGAAAATAACTCCTGTGCATGCTTTTTCGTAGCAGACAGGTCTAAAATTAAAAGACTGCCCTCCTGAAAAAGGAAGGGAAAAGGCAGCTAACTTAAAAAGAGCCCTGTTTTATTTTAATTGCATAAAATGAAAGATGTTAGAGTTACATAAAACCAATTCATTGGAATCACATAAAACTAATTAATTAGAGTTACACAAAACCATTTAAGTGTTATTATTTGAGTTAAATAAACCCTTAATAAAGTTACTAAATGGAGTTACGTAAAGCAAAGCAAAGATCGTATGAGTGCCTTGCATTGTCACACATATCCATCATCCTCAATAAGTCACACTATTGAGAAACTGTCCTGATTTCTAAAAAATGGTCGATGAGAAAGTACGCAATCACTAGAAATAAATTGAATGAAAATTTATGAGATTTTAAAATTAATATATATTCATCGAAGCGATAGGATGTATAAAATGAGGTTTACAAATAGGAGATGTATTATTTGAGCAACGCAAATGAGGCGTATTTTAACGCTGCTTAATTGTATTTTTCTATTCCAGTTCATTTCCCAGGTATCTATTATTTGCATTAATAATGCTTGTGTTCTTTTACATGGATTAACTTTTGATTTTATCTGCTTTTTAATTTTTTTAATGAAAACATTGTGTTGCATTAACATTCGAATTTAATTTTATTGCATTTATGAATATTTTTATTATTTCTTTTTCTCAATGTAATACATGATATAATACTAAAAATTTATTAAATTTTTTTAATTTACTATTTGTATCTCATTTATCTTTTAATTAATCAAATGAAATTTGCAATGGCAATAGGAAATCTGGAGCGAAGATGTTTTTAACAGCATATTGTGCTTAAAATGGCCTTCGATTTCTGATAGTTATCTTTTTAACTTCTATAGCAGATTTTTACTAAGACAACTGCATTCTATGTTTTATTGAAAAAGATTGAAGTTATTTACTTTTGCATAGTATTTCTTCTGAGATCAAAAGTAACTTGTTTACCATCTTCGAGATGGTAAAAATGATGGTAATGTGCAGAGGAAATCGGACATTGTTGAAATATATACTTCTTAAATCTCACTCTGAAAACTATTTTTTACTTCGCTTTTATTATAATCACTCATTTATTACGCAAGAGAATCATCTATATATTTACTACACATAAAAATCCATCATTTCATATTTATGAAGTTATTAAATTATTTTTAAAAATATGAAGATTTATTCTCATTTCCTGTTGCACAGTTTAATGATCATAGACATTACGTAAGTTATAAAAATTTTCCAATTTAGTTTATCACCTGTTTTACTTAATATGGTGCTAAATTTTTTTACAGTATCAAAAGAAATAGTAACAATTCAAGCGAATTGTTCATACGTAAATATTATTAAAATTTTGAGGGCATTTGAATTACTTAAATTTATAATTTATATATGATTCGCGCATCATATCCGTAATACTTCATTTACGCATTTTATTTTACATGTTTTCGTTATGCTGGTATGTTACAAATACACTACTGGCCACTGTAAATGCTACATCCTGAAAGAAGCATGCAAATAACATGAAATTTACAGCATGCAATAGCGGAGGTGAGATATGCAAATGATTAGAATTTCAGCACACACGCATATCACGCGCGCCTGTTCCGCCACTTCAAAGCGCTATTTAAGGCTTGGAGTTTTCGGCGATTTCAAGTTCGTTAATTGTGTTTTTCTTGTGGTTTTTTCCAAAAAAACGATCAATTATGCCTCGAAGTAAACAGCGATCATCGTTTGATCCAGTATCCGAGTTCGACAGAGGAAGATAATGGCCTTCCGAGAGTGTGGATTATCTTTCAGGTAAATCGGTAGTCGTGTTGGACGAAACCAAACAACTATAATGCGGATGTGTGACCGTTAGATGCAGGAGGGTACGACGGACCGACGTGTTCGATCGCATCAACCCCAGTGCACCACTTCACGTGATGACAGGAACATTGTGCGCATGGCAGTGACGGATCGCTCAGTCAAATCACGAACCATAGCACAGCATATTCAGTCTGTAACGCATCATCTAGTGTCTGCGCGTTCCATTCGACGCCATTTACAGCAGAGTGGTCTGTCCGTAAGACGTTCATTGCTTCGTCTACCCTTGACGCAGAACCACAGAAGTCTCCGCCGCCAATGGTGCGATGAAAGAAGGATGTGGACGGCAGAATGGAATGAAATTTTCTTTACTGACTAGTCACGCTTCTGTCTGCAACATCACGATGGTCGGATTCGAGTCTGGAGACACCTTGGAGAGAGGATGCTGAACAGCTGCGATATGCACTGCCACACTGATCCTGCGCCGGATATTATGATATGGGGCGGTATTGGATATTTCTCTCGCACTCCTCTAGCACGCATTGCCGGTGTTTTGCTAACTTAAGTGTTCAAGTTTTAAAGTTCAATAGTTAAAAACACATGAAAGTCAAAGTTTGGATAACAATTCTAAATCACATGAATACGACGAATTCTGCATGGGTGTAAAAGTTTGTGACATACATGATAAACAACATATCGACTGTAAAACCTGTGTGTTCAAATAAACAGTAAACAGTTACCAGATACTCCAACAGAGTAATTAAATTATTGTGTTGTGTACACTTAAAATACTATTGGGTCCAGTGTTCTAAATTAAAAGTGAAGACATTACAAGAGAAGTTAAATTAAATATGGGATTTATTAAGAGATAAACTTACTTAATACAAATTTTACATAGGTGAGGGTGGTGGTGTTAACAAAGGTAAAAAAATAAATTTTTCATACCGATTTTGACAAGTTACTTATCAGTGTACATTGGAGATACATGCTGCCCTTAACATCAGACAAGTGAAGTGAACTTCTGCCACGTCACAGCGCAGCCACATTCTTCGCTAAAAAGGAAAAGAACGAAAATTAGAAATCTGAACAGGAAAAGGTAGCTTCGGAGCCTTCCGCCGGGGATTTCTCATTGGGAATCGTCCTCATTTCCCAATGAGGGATGGGAATCGTCCTCAATGGAAATCGTCCAAATGGGAATCGTTTCGTCGCCCAACATAGGTGGTTTCTCTCCTCCATTTTCTTCAAACATCGTTATATGATAACGCAGACAGTTTTCTCGTCTGGGGACACCTTCAGTATTTTTCTTTCTCGCCATCTGCCAACGTCTCTCTCTCTCTTCGTAGATCGCTCCAAGATTTTTTCTTCCTTTCGCCAAATACTCGTTTGGCGATCCGAGATGGTACAAGACAGGCCAATTGCCCGGCAACCCCAGGGGGAAAATGCACGCAGGAAGGTGAACCAAGGTAGTTCGAACTCCTGAAATTGGCGAATAATCGCCGATCCTCCAAGGTCATCAACCTGTCAGAGCAGAGCTAGACTCGTCTCGGGGTCCCAATCCAGCATGGAAAAAGCCTGCAAGTAAGCAAATCACCCCGTCCCCTCAACATTGGCGTAGCGTAAAGAAAGTTGAAATTACCCTCTCCGGCAGGGTGCAGAAGTTTCACTTGATGACAGAGGCTTCCCAGACCACTGTCTGGCGGGTGAAGAAATCGAAAACAAGATCATAAATCTTGATTCCCCAAAAGGCAACGTAAAAAGGTTTTCGAAAGAATTAAGGAGTTTTTTTTCATACTAATTAATACAAGAGCGAAGAAAAGTACTTCAATTAAAATATAATAATCACATAGAAAAATTTCTTAGGTTTTCTACAACACCAAACACGACCACCATAGTTAGAAAATAAAAATTACTTCAATTAAAATATAATAATCATGTAGGAAAAATTTTATGTTTTCCACAACACCAAAATGACCACCATAGTCAGAAAATATGGATCCCAAATTTAGCAGAAAAGGGGGCACATTAAAAACTTAATTAAAACTTTAAACACCAACTTCTGTAAGCAAAACTTTAAAAGAGCTTTAAAAAATTGACCTTAAGGGTCAACTTAACAAGAGATTAAACATTAAGCAACCAAGTTAAGAAAAAGTATTAACTAAACAAAATTTTAAATAGTTAACCAAACTATCAAAAGTAAAAGAAGAAAAATTAATTACTCAAGCAACTTAAAATCAGAGTTAACCAAAACTGTCAAAAAAAATTAAATGACAACAATTACTTTTCAACAAGGCAAAGGAACTTAAGTTAAACTACAAAATAAAAACAAATTAATAACCTTTATGTCTGATAGCAGAAATAAGTTAAATCATAACAATTAAGACATTTTAATTCACAACTGAAATATGTAATACATAACACCGGTAATTTAAACAGCCAGCGCTACATCTCTGAAGTTTTGGCCCAGTTGTCCTTCCTTACCTTCAGGGCTTGCATACAGCCATATTTCAACAGGATAATGCGCGACCACAAGTTTCACGCATTGTCCAAGGGTTCTTCGTCAGTCGCCAGATTGAGTTGCTTCCTTGGTCGGCTCTCTCTATGGATCTCTCGCCGATAGAAAACATGTGGTCCATGGTTGCTGAACGATTGACCCAGATTACATCCCAAGCTGCACACCAGATCAACTTTGGCAACGTGTGCAAGCTGCTTGGTCCGCTCTACCTCAAGAACACATCCAAAGTCTCTTTAAATGAATGACGAGGCGTGTGGCAGCGGTGATTTCCAAGAATGGCGGCTACTCTGACTACTGATTCCGGAAGAAACCACACTT
>KK120728.1:51276-62410 GCA_000611955.2 Stegodyphus mimosarum | reverse complement strand
TATGTAATATTTTTCTAACTGCCTAAGGGATTTGCTAAATTTATGTATGTAATTTTTACCTGAGTAAATTAAGAAATTTCTTGAACTAAGTAATCTCTATCAATATTGGTAAAGACACCATGCTCGGTGATTCATTAAATTCCTGTGTATTTGTATGCTGGCCAGCAGAGTTTTGATAACTGCATATGAAATTTTAATATTAATTTTTACGGTGTAAATTTTGATTAATTCATCTCGGTGCATATTTGAAATTAACAATATATATATTATAATTCTAAATGCATTATTTTAAGTAGTCACTTGAACACTCCACAGATCTAGAAATTTAAGTTGAAAGATTGTCTTCCTTTAATGCTGCAATAAATATCCTTGGTTATATATATATATTTGATTCAGAGTTTTTTCTTATGATGACTTGTGTGAATGTTTTTAACACCAGTGCTCCTGCTTGGTCTTAGGGGTTGTTCGGGTTAGTTATACACAACGCAATATGAATTTTGGTTTTGATACTATTGTAGGCAAATTATTGTAACAGTTAGTATTTAACATTTAGCACCTAACAACTGGTGCCTTGATATATTGTAACGTAACACTCTGGCTACTGATTCTGGAAGGAACCACACTTCACAGAAGTCTATAAATTTAGTCATTTGATACTTGGGCAACATGTTATCTACTAAATAAATTTTGTTATGATATCTCTTGTCTTTCTTGGTGTTGCAATTTGAGTGGCCAGCAGTGTATTTAAGGATTAAAATATGACTAGTGTTAGTAAATAGAAAACTTAAAGTAAGCACTTCCATGAATTTATTTCCAGATTTTAATGTATACATAGCATGCATTTCACGTACAAGGATTTCGATAAGATAATCGTTGGTATCTTTCTTAAAGCGTTTCTTAAAGGTTCTGGTTCTCTATTTTCTTAAAGTTTCTTATCTTCTTATATATCTTAAACTGTTCGTAATAATCATTATCATTCTACAGAACTAACCAAGTTTTTTCTTAAGTACAATATTATAATTTTTAATACTTTTCTTAACCAATACCTAAAGTAATTAATAAACTTTTCAGCGTATTGTGCTATGTCAGTTAAGTGGAAAATAAACGAATTGGTAACATCCTAGTATACGGTACAGACTTAGCTCAATTTTGAAAATTGCCGCCAGCTACAAAATGACGCGTTTACTGCTGATCATAAAGTCGTCTTATCTCGTGTGTACCGTGTACTAAGATTAAACCAAATAATTTTCTCTTATGAGTAGCAAACTCAATCTCTTTCTTCAATGAATTAAAAAAAATAATAAACCAATTTATGCAGAATAATAAAGCGCAATTTACGTACTAGCTTTCTCGCACATTTTGTTTTTCTGCTGTTAGTTCCTTTACTTTGCCTGGACTTTTTTATAAAGAGTCTTATGAAGAACAGCAGTTTACAAACAGAAAGTTTCGGTTGATAAGCCGATGAGTATTATTGTCTCTGGATTAGTTGGAAGTTAACCATTTGATCAAATTCATAGATGAAAGTATGAATTAGAAATAAAAGCTCTGTAATAAATAGGAAGCAGTTTTAAATGTAACAGAAATGCAACAGTCAAGCAAAGTGAAATACAATAAAGTTTGTTGTTTTGCCATTTTTTAATGTTAAATGGTATATATGACTTTACCTATGTATACTTTGCATTAAATTTTCCCTGTAATGAAGGGTACTCTGCGGATAAATTTTGCCTGTAATGAAGGGTACTCTGCGGAAAGAAATAAAACAAAAGTAGGACAGTTCTTCCGTTCTACTGGGATGATTTACGAAATTCAGCTTGCATTTTTGATGTCTCGAAACTCCGAATTAGGATATGCATTATTAAAGGTTATTAGATTAGATTTATATACAGCATTGTTCTAATATAGGTATTTTGACTCAAATTCGGACTTCTCAAATCACATGCCATTTTTTTTTCCATATTTCGAATCTATGACTCCTGCCAAATTGCCAAATTTTGTAAACATCGCACGAGTAGTTTTTAAAAAATTAGATCTCTAAATTTTACCTCCTCAATGTTAATTGAATTTGGTATATATTTAGTATTTTCTTTTTTTGTTGTTGTTGTTAAACTTATTTGATTCTTCCTTTCACATTTCAAAATTTCGGTTCACTCCAAATAACTTTCGGCCATTTTATAGGATTTATTTTTAAATTTGTATTTTTAAATACATTTTATACATTTTTCGAAAACTTTTTCTGTTATAACTTATACAATTTTTAACATTGTCTCAAAGTAGATGCATTTTTAGACACACCTGCAAAACAGATAGAGTTTTTTATCCATAATTTCCTATGATATACATGAATTCACATATTGGCGCGTTTCGAAATTTTCCATACATGTCATATTCTATAATAACGCCAAATATGGTTTGCGCACTTTGTTAAAATTATTTAAAAGTACGAACGATGACTTTTTTTTCAGTCGTGTACAACGAAATAAAAGGAGAGGAAAATAGGTTGCTGTAAATTAAGGAATTCGCCATGTGAATTATTCTTGGCGAAATCTGAAAAAAAAGAAAGATAAATTTTTGACTTTTTTCATACATTTTGCAACAAATTTTACAAAATTTAATATTTAGACAATATTAGACTCGTAGGCTGGACATATGGAAAAAAGAAATTGGCATGTTATTTCAGAAAATGTTCGATTTTGTGTCAAAATACTTATCTTAGAACAATATTATATATAAATCTAATATATATCCTAAATTGCGCTTTCAAAACTTGGAAAACGCAGTTTCAATTTGCCAAATAGAACAGGAGATATAGAACTGCTCCCCTTTTGTTTTTCGCAGTGCACCTTCTGATATTGTTTTTCGTTCGCATAGTTAACCTGACGATTCATCTAAAATATCGCTTTATTACTCAGCCTACAAAATAAATTCGATGTCTTTTATTTGGAACACAACCATGTAAAAGAAATACATAAATTCCAGTTGTCAAAACAATTTGAAGTGATATAAAAAGAAAGTACTAATATTTCTCCTTATTCTCTCAGATGGCGCACCAGCGAAATAATCTCACATGAAAGCAGTTACAGTCCTCTTCATGTTCATGCTCAGACATTTGTTACTGATGGCCAAGAATTATCAGATGCTGAATGTGACAGAGACCTAAGACATATGTCAGAAAATGGTAGTTTTTTTTTTCTTTTTTGATGCTGTTTTAGTTTTGTATAACGTTTCTGACTAGTGTGCTCATCTTAAACTCTGTACATTTTTGAAAAATTTTCTTAATTTAAAATAAATGTATTTTATGCACGGTGGCGCAAATAGAACGCATGCTTTTGAAATGCAGAAAATTCTTTTTACCGTTTATATGTAAGTCAGAAGTTTCAGTTTGAGTAACCACGAACGTGCCCCATCTCGTCAGTCAGGTCTTGACAAGCAATTACTTTGCCAGCGTCTTTTCCATCGACAGTTTAGTATTCTATGAAAGGGGGGCGATCCATGATTGTAACATGGTAAGTACTGTGAGTGTGTTTATGTTCGTCACGGACTGCACAAAATGTCGAGAGTATGGAAAAGTTGGTTCTGCTCGGAGTTCTCCACACTCCACCAAACGTTGTACTTCAACTCTGCGTCTGTTTTGTCCCACGCTGCAGCGCATCTTTCATGATGAGTTCGAATTCCATCCATACGAAGTTAAAATTTTTTAAAAGCTGCTTCCGATTTATTTTTAATATGATCTAAAAGCAGACGAGTAAAACGCTGAATGACAATTTTAAAGTTGGTATTTTAGAAGCAATTGCAACTCTGCCAAAAGGAAATGTTGGTAAGTGTGACAAAGAACTTTCAAAATAGGCTACTGATGTATACAAAGAAAGATGTCTTTTTTTCCAATTTAAATTTCCGCAATTAACTAATCAATGTATATATAAATATACATATGTATATAAATCAAAGCTGCATCCATTGCATGCTGTTTTAGTGTATAAGATATTTCTCCCGCCCTCTTCTCACGCCTTCGTGGTGTAGGGGTCAGAACCCTCGGCGAAGGCGTTTCTATTTTACATGCATCCTGCTTCCAAGTAACCTAATAACTCTACACTGGCACTCGAACTATAAACTGGTCGATGAAGATTCTCCACCACCTGGATTTGGCAATTAGGTTCCCAAAACCCCAGTTGCCCTTTAAAGGAGTGAGTATATAACGTATTTCTTCCGCCTAACTTCGTAGTGTTGTGGTCAACTCGCGCGACGCGTAACTGAGAGGTCGGTGGTTCGATTCCCGGTAAAGGCGTTGCACATTTTTCATCTCTCCTGCTTCCGAAATAACCTAATGTCCTCTACAAGTGTTAATAAATATTTTTATTTGGAAATAAGTGAAGTTGCTTTTCTTTTTGCGCCACCTTATACATGCTTAACATTCATATGTATAGAATATTGACTGCTACAAAATTACAAAGGCTACTCGCCCATTTCTTAGATTTTTTACATTGCCATTAAGAAACGAGTACGTGCATTGTAATTTTCTAAAAATGCAGCTATATTTTTGAAAATATAAATTATCGTCTGCTACTTGACAGTTTTATTTTTATGCAAAATAGCGCTTCTAAAGAAGCAGCGGATGGAAGGCAATGTCTGTGCTCTTTCCCAAGAAAGTTATTCTGATTAAAAGACGCTGCGTTATTATTTTCAATAAGAAAAAAAAAGACAAAAAGAAGGGGAAAAGTCAAAATTTGTATTCACCTCGAAAAATTGCTCCAAATACATATCCAAGAAAAAAACGGAATGTTGCAAACGTAAGAGAGTCAATGTTGAAACAAGATCCAGCAAGTCCAAAGGACAGTTGTAAAATCATTAAAATTCAATGTCAGCTGTAAACAAAGTGCTTAGTGCTGATTTGAGTCTTAAAAAGGTAAAAAAAAATAATGTGTATCGTCTTTCTCCAAGAAAGATCGCCGAACGCAGAACATACTTCAATATTCTCTATGAGAAAAATTTATCCAGACAAAAATAATGAAATTTTGTCACAATAGATGAATCTTGGGTGTGTATAGATGACTTCAATAAAACGATATCCACATTAAAGAGGAAAATATATCTTATAACATGGTTGTTAAGGTTTTCGTAGGCATTAATGACGGTTGATGGTTTTTCACGTAACTGTACATTAGAAATAAAGAGAATAGATAAAGATGTTAAGAATCAACTCCGCATATTATCATGAACATATTTTATACGCAGTTTACAAATATGAATTACCTTCTCTTAACCGGCAGTGTTATCAATCAGTAAAACTGCATCAAGACAGAGCAAAGAGCCACGCGTTCAAGTCCACAGTTAATTTCCTCGAAAATTGGAAAAGAATCATGTATGAAAGCCATACCCTTCATTCATATCCTTGCTAAATTTCCTGATGCAGCATCTATAGATTTTGGCGCATTTGAACTTTTAAAAGGGAGATTGCCTAAACGTCGAACCTACAACCATCCTTGGAAAGTTGTTCAAGAGAAATGGGTTAAAATAATTCTTCCGATTATACAAGATTTTCTCTTGGAAATTACTGTATAGAAAAGATTATCAAATAGGATATTTAAAACAGAAACATTTTAGGTTCTGTAAATACAATAAAATTTATCTAAAAATTGTGCGAACAGCCTGTGTATGCACGAATTACTTTCTAACATATTTTATTATTTAACTGTCATATTATTTTTCCTGTGATTTATTGTGTGTGCAGTAAATGATTTATTGCTGTCTTTTCAAGCAAATGGACATGGCTTTGTACTATAAACGTACTATAATATACTGTAAAAAATAAAATGTAAAATATATATATATATATAACAAATTTAAAATGTGAGAAATGTCATGTAAAAAAATGGAGTATATCAAAAGATAAACTCATTGGGTGTGACTTAGCAATGTTTATCTTTCTCAAATGGTAACACATTATTATGTGTTATATAATTTGAGGTATATTAACACGTCATTTCTATTTGCTTCACATTTGTTTAGTTTTTATTTCTCTCCGTACTCTTATATGTTACAAAACATATGGTAGGTTTTCTAACTGTAAATTTAGTCAAACAATTTTAATATGAATTTTAACTTCGAAGTTTTTGGTTGAACACTTTTCCAATTTTGAAGGAAACAATGCCGACTTGAACAATACATTTAGAAATTTATTTTAACTTCAGACTATTTAACGTATCTTCTATATATATTTAACATATTTTATGATAAAATATATTCTCTCTATATATTTGTAACTATTTTGTGCTATCTAATTATTAAATTTTCAGAATGGCAGTTGAAGTAAGTGCAGAAACCAGGCAGGGGAACGATTAAAAGAACCCTTGTAGAACTATGTATTTAAAACTTTTTCTCCCACTGGTAGAATTTGCATTCCTTCACGCGCGCTACCAAATTTAAATATTCTGGCATTGACAATTAGGGGACGTATAGGAAAGCGTAAACTTAAACTTAATTGGTTAGTGAAGATAATTATAAATGCCTACAAGTTTAATGAATAATGTTAAGAAAAGCGTTCTTATTGTGATGAAGTGTAAAGGAAGATGAAATATTGTTTTTTTCAATTTATGTTAATATCATTGAGTGTCTAACCACTTATGTAAATTAAGCATTTATTGTACAATCGAGATAGTATCTATTTTTATTAAAGTTATTTTCTATTTTAAAAATTACGCAATAAAAAGTAAGTAACGTTCGTTTTCTCATGGCATCGAACTCATTACGCAAGGATGTGTATCAATTAATATATATTTATGGCAACAGCTAGCTTTATAGGTGAGGGAAAATGTATAGACAGTGAAGTAATGTAAAATAAGGGGATGTCTAAGCAGTTGTGCAATATCTATGAAATTATAAGACAGGCAAATCGACAACCATTTATTCGGCATAGATTTTGTAATATCCCAATCGATTTCAAGGGCAAAACGGATCCCCCTTCATCAACAGCAAAAATTCTTCAAAAGCGAAAAAGTGAATGTCGATCATATTTATACCCATCGACATTCGCTTTCTCGCTTTTGCTCCTGATGAAGGGTGACCCGTTTTGCCCTCGAAATTGATTGGGATATTACAAAATCTACGGCGACTACAAAGTTGTCGATTTGCCTGTCTTATGTTCCACGTCGGCGTGTTTCTCTTGCGTCTTGAACTGAAATCATATTTGAACAAATAATTTGCCGTAGTATCTCAATTTATTCTCAGTGTGATACTATTAAAATTTAGGCATACATAAAGATTCTTCCGAATCGCAATAAATTAAACCAGTTTTTATTGCAAAAAAGATTATTTATATTATTGCAGAGAGCATCTTAATGTCGTTTCAATGAATTTGGTTTCTGCATCTTAATATTTACATACATTCATTTCAAATACATACTCATTCATTAGTTTTCTTCAGAAATTTTTATTACTCACTGCAGAAGACAATTGTAATTTAAGGCTGCATTAACACAACGTAAAATTCATTAAAATTTTAATGAGACACCAGTAGTTGCCCTTTTATGGACATATTTCTAATTTATGGTTAAATGTTGATAAATTCACAAGAATGCCTTTTTCTGCACACGTTTTTAGTACCTGTAAAAGCGAAGAATCCTCCTATACAGGTACGTGTAGTTGAAAATAAACAGAACTAATATTGCTCACTTAGACAAGATTTGACTTCATCTTTTATGAAGCCAAAAATTAGGTATACTTTAGTAGTGAGATTCCAAATCTTCAAGGACATGCATAAAGTCCATTATTAGGTAACTAACAGAATTTAAATTGAATAGTTTTTTATTCATCCTGACCTATTTTTTATTCACCACTATTTATTACTCATTCAGAGTTATTCAAGCATCTTCACTTGAATTGTCAGCCAATAAAATCCAGAGACCAGTCTTTCAAAGATTCTAGACAGTACATTGGAGTATTTCTTTATATTGTCTTCTTGAATCTTATTGTTTTTGTTCAAGGAATCGTTTTGTAATACAGATGAAATCATTATCTTTATTTTCCAAGCAATCCAGTCAGTAAAGGAATAGCTCTTATAAGAAGACGCTATGATGTTTGCATTAAAAACTGTGGCATTTTTCATTGTATTCATTTTTCATTCATGGCATTTTCATTCATTCAGGGATCGCACTGTGGCATTTTTCATTCATTCAGTGATGAATTCATTGTACCTATTTTGCTAAAACTTTTTACAAATATGTCACTTTATACCCCCCAGTCTTTATCATTTTATACCTTCGTCAATGCAATATTATGGTCTATTTAAATTGCTACTACCTGTGCATAACGTTTCACAAAGATGTCATTGATTTTCCTCGAGACAACCACTTTATTTCAATGTTTCTCAGAAGGAACTCACAGCTTCTTCTTGAGTCTACTTTTAAGTCTACTAAATCTGCTAAATCTTCATTTAAAAGTTTATGATTTCACACAGTTTATAATTATTATTATTATTAATTATTATTATTAGTTCTTTTATAAGCATGTGCCAACTACACAACTAAAATTCACAAACAAATCAAGCGCACAGAAATCTCTTGGATGTATCGCTAAAAAATCACAATATTAACACTATGAACATTCAGAGTAAAGTGATTCCAAATAGGCTAGCAATCTATTTTTATATGGGGCTATGTTTCGAGAATATTATATCGGTTTCAGGAATTTTCGAAGTATCGATGATGAGCGAGTAGCTGCTGGAATGTGCAGTTCAAAGTTTGGCCAAACAGTGTCTGCTAGAATTCAACTTGAGAAATCTGCGAGATCAAAATGTATTTTTGAAATTCCTTACTTTTATTCTACTTTTTATTTCTTTAATTTCATTCAGTTAATATTTATTTAAATTTCTTGGAGCAGCCAAGGAGCCGCTGGAAAATACATGTTACATGCACAGTTAGTGGATCCACTCATCAAAATAAAGGAAAAGGTTAGAAATGTAGGAGCTTATTTGAGTCTGGAAAGAAAATCTGCGGAATCTCGAGATTCCGAAATTTTTGTTTTGAGTTCTCTTTTTTGCCACTAGAAGAAAAAAAGTTACTTTTTCAATGTTTGTTTATTTCTACATGCAGCATAAATATAAACCTCTTTCCTTTAGAGAGAGTTTCCACAAAGATTCCATTTGCAGGCTTTTGGCGCTGCGAAATTTCTTACAATAGTTTACTTATCTAACTTAGAAATATCTCTAAAGTCCGCAATCTGTGGATTGCAATCGATAAAAAATTTTGATGTGAATATATATTTTAATCGATTCTTTCCGTGACATATTCGAAAACTTCAGTGTCAGGAAATTAGTTCCAATTAGTTTCGAAAAATGTCCATTAACTTATCCTTTAATAAAAAAGGCCTGGTTTTAATATTAAAAGCACCAAGGATGAAACGTTGTTGGGCTCAGTAATAGGTAACTCATTTCACTGCTTCTTTTCTCCGGCATCTCTAATAAGAGTAAAATCCAGATCCAGAACAGCAATTCAAAACTTATATAGCTCATCAGCGAGTAGTCCCTTTGGCTGATTTGGATGCCAATTGACACAAAATCTGTCGAATAATACACGTAGAGGAACATAACAAACGATATTTCGACAGAGAAGGTTTCTAGAATGACGGTGGTGATCCTTTTGATGCATAAAATAGGCCTTTTAGAAAAGAGTTAAAATTGTTTATAACTCTTTCGGTTTTTCCCTTTCGTAGAAGACTTTTATGAGGTCAGGATGATTATGAACCCAGAAATGAAATTCATATCGCATCATGAAGTCTTTTATTTCCAGCTCACATGCCAAAAAAAAGCATCAGCATTAATTATTTTATATTTCAAATATTTGGTATTTACTGTGAAACCATTTAATGTATTCTTAAGAATATGGTCTGAAACAGCAAGATTCATATTCTATTGTACGGTGAATACGACTTGGATATTACGGAAAGTATTATGCGTAACCTTTATGAAAATCTCTCGGTTTAGACAGCATTAATTTTACATTTGGTCTGAAAATAATGTTACTTCTGTTTTGTTTGTACAGATGTGTATTTTTCTCTATATTTTGCATCAGATTGCAAACATTAGCTGGAAGTATAATTATATGTCTGTTAGGCCCTTTTATATGCAGTCAATCAGCATTTTATCATCTTATATGAGGAATTTGCTCTAGAGTTGGAAACATCGTATATTCTGGACGATTTGTTATTGCAACAGGATGGAGCTAATGCTCATTATACTATGTGAAATTCGAGAATTTATAAATGGCATGTTTCTAGACCAGTAGTTAGGCAGATCTTCCAGTGTGGTTCCAGCTTCATACAGCAGTTAAGTGGCCTACTAAAGTTCTACGATCTCTCTTCATGTGAAAACGCTCCGTGGGATACTATTAAGCACAATTTATCGTCATAAATGTACTAAATAGGTAATGAATTGAAAACAAACCCTATTAAAAGACATTCACAAAAATTACGAAATCTATACTACGTAAAACTTCGCACATAATAAGACACCGTATCATGATAATATATTACAATAATTATAGTTTTATAAGCTGGGTATTCAGCTAAGCTATTATATAAGCATGAGTTATATGAACTAATATATAACGCGTATTTGTACGAATAATTATGGGGTGTAGTTCAGGCCACGCAATAAAACTAAGCTGCACTACATACACCCAACTTTTAATAAAATAATTTTCCTACGTATTTTGCAGCATGCATTTAATTTCTCATTTAAAAAGACCAATAATCAAGGGATTGATGGTCAGTCATGAATATTAATCCTTTTCACAAATAAAGTGCATAAATGTGAAGAAAATATACTCCTAATTGTATTGAGTCCTTAAAGATATATTTCGCATAAAAAATTAGCAATCGTGTCTTTAAAAATTCTGCTTCTCTTTCTCATTTTATTCCTTGATTCATTCAATTTGTGAATGCATCTTAATAAGTGACTTCATGAAATTTAGTTATATGCATCTAAGCGTTCCTAGAGTATAACGTAGTAAATTTAAAATGCGTAAACATTTTGATTTGACAGCACTGTTTTTCTGATTAAAAAAGTGTAAAAAATCTAATCTTTTTTTTTTCAATTTTAAAATCCCTGCCCTTTTTAATGAGAAGTTACAGTGATGACATAATT
>KK120728.1:2168-50105 GCA_000611955.2 Stegodyphus mimosarum | reverse complement strand
CCTTGCGGACCATGTTCACCCCTACATGCGCATTGTTTTTCCTCAGGATGATGGCATCTTCCAGCAGGAAAATGCGAGGTGCCATACAGCTGCCAGTGTACGTGCGTGGTTCGAAGAGCACCAGGATGAGTTTACCGTCCTCCCCTGGCCAGCAAACTCACCTGACTTAAACCCAATCGAGCATCTGTGGGACCATCTCGATCGAGTTGTTCGCGCCATGGATCCTCAACCGCGTAATCTAGCGCAGCTGGCCACGGCATTAGAGTCGGCATGGCTCAACATTCCAGAGAACACCTTCAGGGACCTATGTGACTCTCTTCCTGCACGTCTCGCAGCAGTCCGCTCTGCGAAAGGTGGTTATTCTGGCTTTTGACAGATGGTAACATTAATGTGACTGGACTGTGTATATATCAAACATAGCATTACAACAGGCAGACTAAATATAGCCGAGAACTGGAAAAAATATTGAAATACACAATGTTTTAATAGTTCAAGAGATTGGAACAATATTATATAATTCACAGTCTCTAGAAGTAAATCTTCATGCAAAGGAAAGTCTTTATTACACCGTTACATGACGACTCGTGGAAAAGTGGATAAGAAGGTAAACACTGGTGGTTTTACATTTGGTTTTAATCTGAGAAATAGGCTGAAAATTTTCATAATTTTCCAATATATCATGTGATTATGAATCATTCTCTCATAGAATGCCCTTCATGAAGTCAACATTCTTTTTAAAGAAAGTGCGTCTTGAGCACTTTGACCAAATAACCGACCAATATCAAATTTCGGATTTTCTTTTTATTAATTTATGTTAAATTTCCTTTACATATGATCATACTGCTTATGAGTTTTACGTTAATTTTATAATTCCATTTCTAATGCAAAAAGTCTTAGGATCTTCGGAATGCACCCTTAAATTAAAATCAATTACCTAAATACGGCATTATTTTCTGAATGAAAGGGAGTCGCATACTTGAAATAATATTGAAGACTTCCGAATATTTTCCTTTAAATATATGCAAGCTTCAGTCCTTATATACTTGCAATATATTTTTCTTTATTGTATCTGAAGGTTATAAATGTCTAAATACCCTTTTTATTAAGATCTGGTAGGTTACTCTACGAAGTTGGTTTTAGAGTCAGTGAAAGAAAAACAGAGCAAACATTATTCAATAGTATGAATCACTTTTACCTTGCTTTGAATATTTGCTACTTATGGATGTATTTGCGTGGCTGTACTGGATGCAGAGACAAATCAGTCTTAATAATCGTGATTTAAACAGCCTTTGATATGCATTGTTCGATTTCTGCCTATAACTTGAGCTCAGAGGAAGCCTTGATATCTGAGCTTCACATTATGACTGAAGGGCAAATACAGTTTAAGCAAATGTCTCTGATATTAATGGCTATCGCCTAGGATTCTGCGCACGCGAGCTTTATATTTATTCTCGTAACTCCAGGGCTCAAATGATTGATCAGTTCTGGAAAAGGGGAGTAAGAGGACACGTAACATAATTTAAACAGCTATGTTTGCTTCAGGTGATTTCATTTAAGTGGCTTATAAAATTTAGATTGCTTAACCTATGTTCGAGTTAACGTGTACTAGTTAGTTTGTCTGAAGTTTCGCATTTTGCGTAATTTTAATATATTGAGTGATGTCTGCAATTTCGCTCTGGTAGCATTTCTGAGTAAATAATTTCGTGCTCACTTTGTAAGGTTTCTCCTTCAATCTCTGGACTCTCTTCGTGAGCATAAGCTGTGAAACCTTATGTAGAGGACAGTGAGCAGATCTAGGCTATGTCCTTTAGTGTTGAAGAACTACAAAGTCAGAAGCAGGGTTTAAAAGTGACCCTTTAATTCAAATATTTACAACTCTTCTAATTGAGAGTAAGCCACTACTTGGGCTGAACTAAAATAATATAAAAATAAAGTGTGTTAACAAATTCAATTCCCTAACTTAATTCTACGTAGGACGGCGAGGGAAGCTTACTCTTAGTGAAATGCAACAATGCGAATTTCACTAGCAAACACTAGTAATTGCAAATGCCTATAAAGGCGAACTTTCAGTAGACAGAGGAAATCTTGGCGCGCACAGCCTTACGGCGATAAATCCCAGGCACTGTCTTTCCCCTCGTTAACTCCTGCCTTTTAACTGCTAACAGATATATGCGATTTGCATAAATATCTCACTCGCGCTAAATTCGGGCAGCAACTGAAACTTTGAGAATTCGATAGGAAAGTTCAAACTAAAAATAATTTGGTTAATTAAAATAATGAATGCTACAACTTCATTATATTGTATATAAAAGCTGAATTTCAAAATGTTAGCCTTGATTTATGAGCAGATTTAGTAGTACAACTACATCAGCAGTGTTTGAGTTTGGCGCCTGGGGCTGTCCTTGAAATTTTAGCCTCTCTTGATATACAAACAAATAACTTCAAAAAGTATGAAAACAACATGCAGGGAAATAAATTAAAAATCTACGTTTATTTCTGAGTAAAATCTTTATTCCAAAATTTTACATTTATTATTTGTTAGCAATATTATCAATGATATTTGAAAGGTCTATTTGATTGCTCTTGCTGTTGTGTATACAACCCAGGTTTTTATAAATGCAAAATGTATATTTGCAGTTCTTAAATATTTTGAATGTTTTTTATTTAGAAAGTGCTTTGCATAATCAGCAACACTTACATAAAGGGGAAGGAAAATTCATCCTACTGTTACAATATTTGGAACTTTGTTCTGAAGTTTGTGTTTTAGAATAAGCTGGAAAAATTCAAAACAATTGCCCTTACAATTTCCTGTTTAGTTTCTCCAGGAATAACGGAAATATAATTCTTGAAATACTTCCTTCTTAACTAGGGATTCTTCCTAGTTAATGTCACAGTGACTGTAAATAAGTTGATATTCGCAATTTTAGTTCAACAATTTTGACAGAATTTAAGACGAATACCAAAAAATGTGTAGCTGTTGAAAATCCCGAGATGATTTCTTTGAATATTTTACATAAAGTAAAATCTCTTTTCTTCTCAATTTATTTCCTTACTGAAGTTCAGAATTTAATTATTTTTCACCTACCTAAACGATCCATCTAACTAAACCCTGCACAATAACTGTTTAATGTAAAAAACTTTGCTCCTGAAGATGTGCCTCTGGTTGGCGAACCGTCACTCTCTAGTTACGACTGTGCTCGGATTTGGAGAAATTTTATACAGTTAGGCATTTTTTCACATACCTAGACGATCCATCTAACTAATCCCTGCACAGTAACTGTTTAATGTAAAAAACTTCGCTCCTGAAAATTTGGAGAAATTTTATACAGTTACGCGTTTTGTGCACAAATATTAGTTATGGAAAATATTGTGCTCGAAAACTATCATATAAAAACTCACACAATTAATTTCCTTCGTACTGTGAACGTAAAACATTTACATTGTCATAGTTTGATTTCATCTAAGAAAATAATTTGTAAAACGCTTGAGCAAGACATTTTTCTTTTCGATCTGTTTATAAAAATTATTATTTACATTAAAAAACAGTTTTAATAACAATAACTTTAGTTTCAAATATCATATAACCTGTTATATGCAGGGTTCTTGGAAAATATCTGGCAAAAATGTAAAGTGGGGGGCCGAAGTAAACAGATTTTGAAAGGGAATGTATATGCCCAAAAGGCACGTTGATGGCCTCTGCCACTCAGAGCTGCTGTCGCGAATTTTCATTCCAGGTGTTATTTCGAACAGTATATATCACTTCGTACGTACACATTTTAGTTGCAAAAGAAACGATGTAGTTACACAAAGGAATTCAATTGCTCCGTTTATATGAACATTCCCATAGATAAAATTCATGTCGGCGAGCTTCCTGTTCGTGTCACAACTACTCGAAATCCGCCCCAAGGAAGGACAGTTTATGCCAACTAAATGCTTTTATGCTTTCTTCAACAGTGCCCTATAACCTCCTCAACCCGTCATTTTGGCACACACATTTCACTACAAAATCTGTTTGTTTCGGTCACCTCTGTCTGCCGTTACATTTTTGACAGGTATTTTTCGAGCATCCTGTGTATCAGGTATATTAGAAGCTTTCTAATATGCTTTGCTGGGTAGAAATGCTTGAATTGTTATTTTAGTGCTGTGTAAGAAACGTATGTTATTTATAGATACTGTAAAATAATATATACTACGCTGAAATATCGAATAGTTAATTTAATTTGAAATTTCATAATTTTGACACACAATTAACTTTCAAAAGAGAGCATTTTTTACTAGGTCAATAATATAAGCAAACCATAAAGCACTTCTAAATGATTTTGAAGTTATTAATCAGGGATAAATCAGCATTTCCTTTTTCCTTTTTTTTTTTGCATTCTCAACGAAATTAATTGCCTGACTTTTTAAAAGGTTCACCACAGATTTTATCATAAAAACAATGATAATCAAAATCTATGGAAGTTAATTACGCATTTGAAACTGCCTTCATTGTCTCAAACTCATTGTCTATTTCTTAGTTCATGAAATTAAAAGACTTAGGAGAAAGGTTTTAAGGCTTTATTATAAATTTTGAGGGTAATAAGAATAAGGTGTTTTCTCCCTTCTTTCTGCATGCCTTTGTTATGTAACGGTTAGCAAACTCGGCGCATATTCGAGAGGTCCAGGTTCGAGGTCTGGCGAGGACATTGCTCATTATTCGAGTCAAAACTTTTCGCTTCAAAAATTTCTAATTTCTCTACCGTGGCCCCCGAACTAAAAAGCTGATGAATGATGATTCTTTCTCTGCTCTTCTACAATTTCGCATTCTTTTTAACAGTCTTCTTTAAATTAAATTATAAATTATAATGGTTTTTCTTAAATTATTACACTTGTTTTTACAAATGTGTTACATTGGTATACATATATTCAGTTTTATGAGAATTTTTTATGAGTCGTACTAGAAACTCAATGTTTCGAGCTTTAGTATCTGCTTGAAATTTCTATGTTAAATTAGCGCTCTTCATATGGAAAGAACATGACAGTGAGAGATCTCATAATTTTTAAGTCTGAGAATCAAATATTAAATCGACTTGTATTTTAACTTCATGTACTAGGAATATAAATTTCTTTTTAAACTTTTAAATAAAAAGATGTGCGTGTTTTCGAAGAAATAAATAACGTATAATGAGGATTAATGTATGAGTAATAAAACTCCTAATGCAGAATATAAATGTACTTTCAACGATGGTCTTTTGAAAGTCAGTGTTTAAAAATTTTATTTCAAAAACTATAATTATGTAAATTTAAATTTGATAGATTAGGAATTGTTCGTCAACTAATATGATTAAACGACATTCTCACGCTCCTTAATGATACTCATTTTCAGAAGTTAACTGAATACATATCGTCTGGTGCCAGAGAATTATTTTACTTGCATTTATATTACATTACACGCAAAACTCATTATTCAAACAAATGCAAAATTCTAGAAGTTATTTCTCTCATTTTCAGTGGTTCTGTATGTTAATAAAAAGAAGTAATCGACATATGTGAATCCTTTGCTGCGTAAATGTTGGGAGTCATATTTTGAAACAATAGGAGATAATAGTCATTTTCTGTGCATTACACTAATTGAAGCTCGATAATTGTCCTAGGTTTCCAAAACAAATGGCCTACAAAGTAGCAAATTCATTTTTCAGGTACTCATTCATACTGCATTACAATCTGCTGATGTAACACATCAGTTATAAAAGCACTTATTTTGTATCATTAACTTTCCTTCTCTTCTCTTCGAGCTTTCTAGAAGGTTGTAATAAATATTCAGTTCTGTAAACGCTGTGCTAATTCTGCACAAATGGTGTCGTACAATGGAACACTGCTTTGTTAAATGGAAGGAATTCTGTTCTCGTATATCCTTTTATATTCTACTTCGTGGTACCAAAATGTAACAATAACAAATCTCCATTTGAAATAAACAATGCTGAATTAAAATACCACAGAAGTGGAAACATTTCGTTAGTAATTTTATGGTGTGCTTACGTTTAAAGACTGCAAGAAGTTTTTAAAAAGTATGCGAATATATATGTCGTGAAATTTTAAAAACTGTCTTGAATATGCTACGTTTAGTTTATAAGCTAAGAAAAAATCGTAAAAATTAGAGGATAATTTCAGCTCCAAGTTGATTTCGATAAAATCAGATAAAATATGTATGTTTCAATAATCAAATTTTAAAATCCCTCTCATGCCGAGTTTAAACTTTCAAATTATCAAATTATCTCGATCGCCCACTTTTCTGGAAAGAAAGTCCTGACGATTGGATTTGCAATTGCAGCAATAAACTGTAATAAAATATAATGCAGTTTCTTTTATTTATAACATTAAATCTGCAATTATATCAATAAGATACAGCAAAAGGCTTACAGCCACATAGATTGAATTTGCAAATGCAGCAATAAATTATAATACAATATAATGCAATTTCTTTTATGTATTTCATGTTCGTTTATCAATTTCGTTTATTTATTACGATTAGCATTCTATCTAAGCTTTATTTGCGTAATTTGTACAAAGTTAAAAACCTAAAACTTTGTTAGATTTTTAGCAATCTGTGTATTGATTATTGTCACAAACTGGCATTGCACAGGTTTACATTTTATGTTTTAGTTAGTTTAGAAAGTGTATATGTAAGTAAAAGAATAATTTCCATATTTTAATAAAGAATATATCACTATTTCAATGAAATTGTTGTCAATGCAGTACTTAATACCTGTTATTTTTTTCCAGGTATGAAAGTCCGGAATGTTCTTCAAGTAAATCCCCGTAATGTTTGCTTGGCAAAATGAAATACAAAACTGTCATACAGAAACTTATGAGAAGTAATATGTAAAAGTTATGAGTATGTCGAGCTTTGCATCAGAAGAACTATATGTACTGAATTTTACAAACAGGAATCACAAAGACAGAAAAGTTACCTTTGATTACAAGCTCATTATAGATGATCATCGATTAAAATTGTTGCTCTAATGTTAGCAACATTTGCAGACAGTTGTTCCCTAAAAAAATATAAATACAAAATAAAAAAATATATTAAACTGTGTCTATATTTACAAAACTTAAACGTAATGGGTTTTCTTATGCAAAGTACTTTGAGAAATAATTATTTGCATGGTATTTCTCTCATTTAATGCATTCTTTGCCATGGACAACTAGATGAGAAGCTTCCAAAGAATAAACAACAATTATTCATATACGATGAGGAGTATTTATGCATGAAGACCATATATGTGATATTTGAAATGTTATTGCTTCATATTCATTGAATTTGAAAATCTTCTTTCCACATTTTTCAAGGATGATGAAAAAAAATGTAAAAGGGAAACCGTAAAATATATTGCCTCAGAAGATGCTGAAATGTTACGAGCACACAACCGACTGCACGTATTTTCTACGGAAACGCTAAGCATTTTAATTTTAGTCAAAGATTTCATAGTGAATGTGATATTTATCGTTGCAGTATCATTTTTCTTAACTTTTACTTCTCACTGCATGCCATACCAGATTTTAAGGATTACATTTATGAAACTTCAATAAAAATTTATTATTACGTTTAATAAAAGTTATAGAATATTATGTTTTCAAACAATTTAATGAAACTTTTTACGTTTAAAATAAATAGCTTATTATTAATCTTCCTCTCTCTGCAACATATCTGGATTTTAACATAAATGGAATAAAGAAAAATGCATTATTTTATGCATATTTGTTAAAACCATTTTGTTCGAAAATGAGTTTTTGTAAGATGCCACAATTTATATTTATTTTTTCTTTCGCTTTCCATACAACGAAACTAGAAATTTTAATATAATTTAAAGCATTTCATTTTGACTTGATACATTGATTGTAAAGAATTACGTAATTTTATGAACTAATATAAACTATATTAAATTTTTAATGTACAGAGCGGAAAATCTTGTGGTTAAAATATGAGTATCGGAATATTTAAAACTAAAAGAATAAGCAGTTTCCGAAATGAAACCTCATTATTTATATTGTCATTCATACTACAGAAAAACAAATACTTAATGTCAGTTACAAAGTAAACATTTCTTTGTAATATAAAAATTCGCTATTTTTATTTCTTGTATTTATATAAAAATATGTTTGTTCTGAGATAAATTTTATTTCAAGAAAATTGTCTATGTTACTGCTGTCATTGTCATAACTGAACTATAGAAAAGAATGAAATTCTTTATTGTACTAGTATGTTTGTAAAAATACTGGCATAACATGATATAGATATATATTATCCTGTTTTAATAAAATATATGTCTATTGTTAAATTAAATTTACTGCCTGTATTAAAATGGATTTTGTGATTTATTTCATATACCCCAAACAAATGTTCATTCTTAAGACAAAGAAGGTTGTAAATAATAATTAATATGTGCCCGTATTCAGATTTCTTCATCAATAACTCCATTATTAATGGTGATAAGATGCAAAAGGATGAAAACGTTGTTGCTTGCGTCAATAGAAGACACAAAGAAGCTAGTAACAAAAATATTTCTTTTGTGAATTCTAAAGAAAATATTAATCTTTCCTTTTCTTTGTAACCTCAGATTTAATATACTACTTCTCCAGAAATTTTCATTGAAAGAGGTATCATAATGATTCAAAGTATATTATCTAGTGCTTCTATTCAAAGTATATTATCTAGTGCACATATCAAAGTATATTATCTAGTTCTACTATTTAGGGTAGTTTCTTTGTTTATTTGGGTTAAAATTTGAAAATCGATTTTTGACTATCTTTTTCTTGAAATCTGCAATGCAATTGTAAAACAATAATGCAACTGTTGTTGCAACAACAATGCAATTGTTCATGAAGATACCTTTCAAATTCTCTCTCAGAATGATCTGAAACTTGATATGAATGTAAATGAAACAATAGCAGTTTGTCTGGCAAAAGAAGAAAACATTCGAAATTTTATCACTAGATGGTCCTGCATTTGTCATAATATGCTAATCAAAAAACGTGACATGCACACCACATACCAAGCTTAATAAAAACACAAACTACATACGGTTCACGTTATACTTCATCTAAAGAGCTTATCATGACTCTGTCAATGAAGGATCGGGCTCTGTTTATGAAGCTTTTTTACAAGAACGGGGATTGTACTTCAGCTACCCTAAAGTTCCGGACTTTAATGGGTATAAGATATGGCTCTAGTCCGAAGTCTGCAAATTTGTCTGCAATGTTTTGCAATTTTGAGTATTGGCAGAGTATTGGAGATGGAAATGGGTTTCAGCTGTCCACAAAACATTCCAAAGTCATTCATTGTCCACTTCCATGAACAAGAAATTGTGGGTCAAAAGTTCGTCATATTGACATATCAGCAAAAGGCAACTCCTGAATACGCGTAGTTTTGAATGGAACCCAAAATATTACACGCAATACTGAAAGACATGTCTAAAAATAGAGCAATTCCTCTTGCAATGCACATTTCCCATACCACTTTTCTCTTCTGCTCTAGAGACATCTTCTACTGATGGTGAAGCAATTATTTCCCTCCCTCTATCAGCTCTAATGTCAAATGAACCTGTTTACAGACCTCTGTCTGTCCTGAATCATCTTCCGCAGACTGTTGAGAGCCATCGAACCAGACCCGCGTCATATAGTCATTAATGTCCTGAACCTCTCCAGGATAGATGAAGCACAGTCACAGTTCTCGTAAAAAATTCACAAGCAGAGCCCGATCCTTCATTGACATATACGCAGAATAGCGAGAACTGCATATGATCCGCGTTTTTATTAACTTTGATTTGTGGTGTGTATTTCACGTCTTTTAATTAGAATTTTATAAAGAGTGTAGGGCCATCTATTGATAAGATTTTGAACTATTTTATTTTTTTTGAAACCCATTGTTTTATGTAGTCAAATTTTACGCCATTCTGATCAGTGGTTTTTTTTCATCGCTTTTTCAATGTGGAACTTTAATTACAATACCTATATATATATATACTAGTGGGCAAACCTTAAACACCTTTTCTGATTTTGGCAGTAATTTCACAAAATCCATAGTATAGTGGCATAATGTAAAGTTTAAAGGATGATGAAAGTAAAGTAACAAAAAAAAAGAATACAACGCATGCAATATAAACGAATAGAAAAAGGTCTTATTGACATAATGGAATTAGTATACAAAGCTGTCTTGCCATGAATAATAACAACGAACTAAATACGCTTAGTAAGAGATATGATTTTCGCTATCTGCAATAGTTACGTTGCATCGTCTGTCAGATTATTTAACAGTTCTAAGGTATTTTTCTCGTCTTCTTAGCTTACCTTCATGGTGTAATGGTCAGCACACTCGGGGCGTATTCGAGACATCTGAGATTCGAGTTCCGGCGAGGATAATGCTCATTTTTCACGACTTTCAGCATCAAAAATTCTAATATCTCTACAGTGGGTCCCGAAATAAAAAAGGAGTTGGATGATGATTTTTCACCACCAGGATTGGGCGATTCCCCTAATCCCCAGTCGGCTTTTGAGAGGGGGTATATAAGGTATTTCTCCCGCCTTCTTAGCATGCCTTCGTGGAGTAATGACCAACACACTTGGTGCGTATTCGAGAGGTCCGAGTTTTCAGTACCGGCGAGGAATTGCTCATTTTTAACATCTCTCGGCACCAAAAGTCCTTATGTCTCTACAGTTCTTAATGAAACATTTTCCATTCTTCACGGAGCATCAGTGTTGGCTTTCTTCGGAGAGTCATATCGCGCCTCTCTGATAAGTGAATTTAAATCAGAGTTTCACGCTGGTAAACCGATTCTGTAGATATTTTCTCTTTCCATGAGCTTCTTAACATCATGACTCATGTGGGGCCGTGCATTCTCATACTAATACTTGAGGATAACTTCTTCACGGTAGAGATCTACGGGTGTAAGGTATCTTAATTATCCTTAAGTAAAATTGCGGAGCTCTCTCTTTTCTTTCACCATAATACCTTCGCATACAAACACGTCAGGACCACCCCAATGTCCTCTTCCCCTGATGTTAGGGAGATAAGATCGTATCTCGACCTCTTTTCTTATTCGCGGGTGCCAAGGGTCTTTTGTCAGATAGTGATGATTCTGATTTGTAAACATGATGTGACTTCATTGATGAAGAGGTATTTCACCCACCTTCTTCACATGCCTTCGTGGTGTAGTGGTCAACACGTTGGACGCGTATTGCAGTGATCTGTGGTTCGAGGTCTGACGAAGGTGTTGCACATTTTTCATGACTCCTGCTTAAAAAACCTAATGACTCTACAAAGTGTCCAGTCATTATGATCTCTCCACCACTCTAAATGATGGGCTGTTGCCTAATGGTATGCAGGGTTCAAAACAGCGGGAGAATAGGACGTACCTCTGAAGTTGGCCGCAGTAAACCAGGACAGCAGTCGTCAGGTTGCGATGAGCAACTGCTAAGCAGTGTTGTCCGCTGTCTGGTTTCGATCGCTTTGCGCCTGTTGGGCAATATATCGTTCATCAGTATCCGTTGTTTTAATTTCCCGATTATTACCAACATTTTCTACAGCTGTACCTGTCGTTTGGAAGGCTTTCCACGCTCATGAAACAACACTTTATCAATTCCTAACGCTTGAGCGACGGATGTCAAACTAAGCCCATTCTCAAGCTTACCAATCATTCTACAGCATGCAAAGGATGATGATTTCTTGTAGCCATACTTGCACTTACAACCTCTCTTGCAGAAGAATGCCTATAAATGCATCTTTGTTTCTTCTTTTTAAGTAGCCTTGAACTGCCCGCGCTTACTCCTCGCGTTTTGCGTTCCCTTTCGTACCCTATGATGGCATGGTACTGATACTTGCATATGTATCACCTTTCTACTGAATCGGCCTTTCAAAGTACTGATCGAAAGACAAATCGCAACAGTTTCATCGACGTATGTTGAAAACTAAATTCGTTGAAATTTTGCAACCCACTGTATTTAATGATGAAACGAATTCGTGCAGTATATTTTCATACGTTTTCACATATTCCCGCTGAAAGTAATAACTAGTCATCAGGGAATTCTCCACGTTAGTTAGATAAGTGAGACTTATACTCTAAACTGACCTGTGTAGTCTTTGGTTACCAGTTTATTTAAATTTGGTTTTGCATTTATACTTAGTGTTACTTTATATTCTCTCGTTATAAGTGTTAGCTGAGCTTGTAGGCATGGGCAGAACTTTCTGTTCTTTCTTATTTTTAAATAAAATTATCTTCTACACCCTTGTCAAGTTTCAGTTGTTGTTTTAATCTTAGCGGTAATTCCCTTAGCGTTTACCAAGAGTTTGGATGCTATTAGATGATTGCAAAACATACCAAAGTTTATACTTTCTTTCCGAAAAATTTATTTATTAAGAGTTTAAAAGATTGATCGTGAATTAGTGAACATAATTTCGAAGGCACATTGTCTTAAAAAAAATTGGATGCTTTTACATACTTATTTTCGTTATTTCCCCGCATCTGTCACAACTCAGCAGTTAGTTTGTCTAAATTCAAAATCTCAGTGAATTATTTTTCTTGTTTTAACTCTTTCACATCCGTAGAGGTTAAAATCTGTTTCTCCCAAACATTTAAAGCACCCGTATGTACGAAATATTGCTGGAAAGAATTTCCTTTCCCCATGTTAAGTAGAAAGCTACAACATTAACAATAATCTACTTTAAGAGATACTTTCTCTCTTGGCACCATTGTGCGGTTTCACCCACTATGTGCAGTTTCTTCTTGCCACAGGATTACAACTGCTAGCTCAGTGACCAAGCATTGATGCTAAACATATGAGAGAGGAGGTACATTCAGATAACAGAACTACTTTAAGTCTCTTCAAAATAATGATTTGCATGTCATTTAACAACGCTCGAAAGCAAGGGCCGTGCAATGACGTGATGGAGGAAAGCACAAGGCGAAAATACGTTCAGACATACGGGCAACCTGCAGATGTTTTAATGCTCCGGTGTTTTTGGGCGATTTCGACGTGAAAGTGTTTAGCCAACATTCTGATCATCCAAAATTAATAAATCATACAAAAGTCTTAAAAGAGTTTCAGTATCTAAAATACATCAATATTTATTTGAAAATTGTTTAATGGCTAATTTTATGCCTCCTGTTACTCATGCTCACTTGTCTGACTTTGTCAGACAAATCCCACGAGATTTCTCGTGTCAAGGAGCGCAAGATTACGCCTGTCGTTGGCAACAGCCTTGAGCACCTAACAGGTGACAGTGCAATTTAGCTCAGTTCCGCCCCCAATTTTGATGAAGAGTACCCCGGGGGACGAGTCATAGGGTCTCCCACCCCTCTCCCCTGCCACCAAACCACATGAGAGGAGACTCGGCTCGGCGCATTTTTAAAGTGCCGCCATGCCGCACCGACACTATACATTTACAAACATCCATGCCTTCTCCAGGATTCGAACCCAAGCCCTTCGGCACGGCAATCAGCGACGCTAACCACTCTAGCGGTTCGGATACTTATTCCTTCTATGCATGATAACTTTATCCTGATATAAAAAGCTACTTATCGAGGAAAAAACGTTTCGCATGTTTTGCAAAGCACTGATTTCAATATAAATCTAAATTGCAATTCTTGCATATTTATGCAGTATGAGATAATGTAAAACATAATGTAAAGTATTGAACAACAACTCATAAAGTTAATGTAACTGAAAAAATCAAAAAATGTGAATTCACTAATTTAACATGGTGTTAACAATGTTACAATAATACATGTATGTACATATCATATAAAATCTACAAGTCTCATAATCTTCAAAAGGTTCACTTAACATTGAAAAGAGTGTTCCAGGTATATAGATAATATAATCCAGATTTTAATTACTCAAAATATGTGTATCATACTCCTTGGTGAGAAGCTTTCCTGAAACTAGGCCACAGATTATGTCAGAGATAATAACAAACCACCAAAAACTCTTTCGAAACTTTGGCTATCATATTAATTCAGAAGCTGTTGTTACCCTTCTCTTGAACGGTGCTCCATCTTTAATTAAAGATACTTCTCCTATACAGCGTTCATAGGAAACAATTCTCTCTTTCGCCGACAGGAAATTGGATTACTTTTCCCTCAGAAAGAGTAAGCGTCAGCCACCGATAAGCTGGTAAATAATTGAGTCTTCAAAATTTGATTCTGTCAGGAATTGTTCTAAATTGGGGACATGTTAATATTATCCGTCACCAGTGACGAGCTTTGACATGTCAAACTCTCCGGCACCTCCTCCCCAGGTATTGGTCGATTGAAACAGGGGATGTTCGGAAATAAATTACTTTGAGAGGGGAAGAATGAATGAATAGAAGGGTACTTTGCCTGTTTTCTTAAGAAATTTTAAATGTCATTTTCATTAAATAAGTAAATTAATTTGCTTTGTATATTTTCGTCCATAATTGTATACATTAATTCGTAATTTAATATAGGAGCATATTGATGCTAATGTCACCCGAGTCTGTAAGAGACTCAGAAATTATAAGCAAATGGATGTAAATAAGGTATTAGAACATATGTTTCTGTTTTAGAATGTACTACATAAAAATGTCAACCACCATATAAAAAGCTATGCATATTTACAAGATTTAAAATAAGTAAGTAAGTATGCATGATCTAGAGCATCAGAAGCAGTGGTGAAGAATAACTGCTGCGAGAAAACGATAAAAACAGCAATGCAAATTGCGGCAAGTAAATTGAAGTGAAAATTTTATTATTAAAGAAATTATTGGTTGCTTCATACAGCTTATGTTCATTCTAATACTTTTACTTGGAAAATTTTCCTAAATTTTAATATTATTGCTAATAACTATAAAGTATTTTAAATGAATGTGATTTGAAACTTGTATAAAATTTTGATTCTTCTAGTTTCACCATTTGATATTTTATGCTCTTCAAATGCTGAATATATGATATCTTTTATCGAAAATTATGTTTTCTGTCCTTAGTTTCTTCTCGGAATGAATGCTCTTTCCATGATACATGATGATTAAAAATTCTTAAAAAAGTTTTAAATTCAATCTGTAATTCAAAACCAAACCATTTGACTTAAAAGCATATTGATGCAAATGCCAAGATAGAGATACAGAAAGATGCAAGAGATACAGAAATTATAAGTAAAGGAATGCAAATAAGGTATTACAACATAATTATTATACAACTACGTATATTTACAATTTCAGAGAAAATGCAATGCTATACATAGATCACAATATCGACTCACGAATCGCCAAAATGTGTAAAAACTTAAGATTTCTTTTGGGGCGATATCAAGAGGTCAAAGGCTGACGAGCTCTTATATACAACACTTTTAAATTAACCACAACGAAGAAATCAGTGAGGATGAATTCGAATGAACAGTGGCAGGACCATTCGTACTATGGAACTTACCAATGCAGAAGAATGCCATTGTGATATTCGTTCACATTTAAGCTGGAATGTGGAGGTGCATCGTTGGGCTGAATCTACATACATCGGCACAAAAATGCAAGACAATGGAATTTTTCCTGTTTAAAATCACCTACAGGAACATCAAACACACAAGTAGTCGCCAAAAATACCTACGGAAGAATTTTAGGTGAACCTCTGTTGTGCAGAATGAAACGTGCAGATCTTAAGGTTTCAAGCGTCTACATGTCACCTTATCAACATTAGGGATATTCTTAGCGTCCAGCTTTATCAGCAAAGATAATATACGATTGAATGTTCGATTATCCGACATATTTTACTTTCCCCCCAGTGATTGAGCCTTTGCATGGAAAAAGTACATAAGCCATCCCCAGGTTACACTTGTCACATATTGAATTAAAGTACATCAACATGATGTGAAAAAAAACTGTTCTTTCAGTTTGGTATACAAACGCTTCTTCTAAGGTAGGTGTAAGTTTTGTTCTGTCGCGACATCAATGGCTAAATCGGAGGATGCAGTTTCACACAATCTGAAGTTCAAATTCTTGGCAAAGGGTCTTTCACCTACTTGGTGATAGTTCAGAACAAAGTCAAATCGCGATATTAAACATCATTTCTTGAATTTAATTTATTAAGTATGATGGATGTTTTACTAACTTAGAATGTTTTATCTAAAAAAACAATAATGCTGCAAATTTTTGTACGTATGTTATAAGATTGTTTTCCTTCCTTTCCACATGCCGTCGGTCCGGAGTTCGAAACCCGGCAAGATCACTGCGCATTTTTCACGTCTTTAGCATACAAATCACTAATGACTCTACAAGTGGCGTTCAAACTAAAACGTGGTGGATGATAATTCGTCGCTATTAAAGTTGCGAAATCGGGTCTCCCTTTAACAGGGGCATTACATAAATGACCTTGTTTCTGCATGGCTTCGTGTTGTAACTGGGAGCGCAATCGACATGGATTCAGGAGGTTCGGAGCTCGAATCCCAAAAAGGGCACTTTCAAGCCTCCAGCATCAAAAACTCAAATGACTCTACAATGTAAACAATTTTAGTGAAATTCTATTTGGAATACTCGTAGCTTATATATAATGTAACATGAAAAGTCTGAAAAGGTAAAGCTTTGAAAGAAACATAAGATTACAGGGGCAAGTCTTTTAAACACTGAAGTAAATCGCTATCTTCCTAAACTGGCGGGATATTGCCAAGCTGAAAATGGTTTCTGCGACTAATTTTGGTCGCCAAATTTGGCAATAAACATTTTGGTCCGGCTCCTGTATCCCTGTAATTAAATAACTGTAATTGATAGCTGTACGTAACTGCAACCGTGTCTAGCTCTAATATGCAATTTTAACCGATCTTCATCTTAAATACAAATTCGTTTGCAGAAAACAGCACTCTAAAGGGCCAATCACAGCATAAAAAAGAAAACAACTTTTTCTGGAATTACAAGTTTTAGATGTACCCAACTTCGCACACGATAACGCACTAAATGCAGGAGAATGTAAATAACAATAGAGAACGCATCATCGCAGGAGGAATCTGCATAACTTCACGTTTTACGGTATCATTCTATTCTGGCAAATGTGATGGATTTGGCGTGCACAGTTTAGACTACAGATAACCCCAGAACCAGAAATCCATCTCAATGAAGTCAGTTAATCGTGATGGACACGAACCTGCAAAGTTACGAGAGGTAACCCTACCACCAAAATGCTTTTGCAGTACTTACGGAGCACATTTGGCTACGTCTGGTGGAGCATCTTCTTGTATCCAAACAATATTATTAACGAAATTTCTCTCTGCAGTTCTGGAATTATGTAATTCTGAAATATTCCTGTATTTTTTTATACAGAGCACTTGTAATGGAGCAGGTTTTCATAATTTCAGAAGTCACCTCTTCAAACAAGTACTGGCCGACAACGAATGTGCAAAAGATGGCGCACCACACAGTCACTTTTGTTCGTTTAAAGGCGCTGGTGACACATCGTGAGAATTTTCGTCAACACAGTGAACATAGTTCCTGTAGTTTATGTTCCCAATTAAGGATAAATGCGCATCATCCTTTCATAATATCCGCAGCAGCCACCTGCCAACTTCATTATAACTGATGAAGGAAAATTCGTAAAATCATTGCTCATCTCTAGATTGTATCAACCACCAGGGGTCGATCTCGGGGGGGGGTTCGACTTAGAGAACTCTGCGAAGCTACTGGGTAGAATATGTACCTAGGCAGTCTAGGCCACAGGGTATACAAATTATCTAACTAGTGGTTCTGGAGGCAACGGAAAGATCTCTCATTGGTCTAGCAGGTTCTAAGGCTGAAGGCTATAGTAGACGTGGGGTAACCCCCGGGTTCGCTAGATAATAACCACTGAGACGGGCGGGTTGCATATCAAAACGCTCAGTGTCGCGATAGCGATGCGTTTCGCGCTCCAACGTGCGAGGGCAGAGTTTAAAACCCTGTGCCTGATTTGGCGGGGCGAGAAAACACCTAAGACGTCCAAATGTCTCTAACGGATGTCCCAGATGTTGCAAACTAGACAACAACAGCAGTCTGTAGGGTTCCTCTTTTCGTCTACTTAAAGACATTAAAGGGCTGTTCAGACTCGGGTTTATTTGAGTTAACGGAGACACTTGACTTAGCCGACAGGTCTCCAAAACCAGTTTTTCACCAAAAAACAGCGCGTTGATAAATATGAACTGCACGCATAGCGGATGTAGTGGACATATGCAACTGACGCTGTTACCTCAGATAAACCCCAGTCTAAACGGCCCTTTAGTGTCTTTAAGTTGACGGAAAGAAGGACCCCATAGACTGTTATTATCTAGGCTGCAAAATCTGGACGCGCAGAAGCATATAAGGAATCCACAGTACAGAGCCCAGAAGTTTAACGATTGCGATTTTCGGTAGGTTTGTATTCTGGTGTATTCAGTACGATTCGGTATTGAGGTTTTCAATGCTTGATCAGTTTGCGCCGGAAAAGTGTAGATGTTCCATTCAAAAATTTACAAATATTTTCGCTGCAATAGCAATCTTGAGAGCTCTTTGTTTAAAATCGTCACTAAATAGACAGTATTTCTTCAAACTACAATAACTGAAATTTCATTTTGATTGTTTGAGCGGGTAGGATGCTGGGGATTCATTTATCGAAGAAGTTTGTTTAATGACCATCCTGTACATGTATATATATATATATATATATATATATATACCAGAAAACGAGTTTGATGATTAAATTCTTATGAACGTTTTTCACATTTTGAACCCTACTTTATACTGCATCATGGTAAGCATGCAAGTTTTTTTTATTCATTTATCCTTAAATTCAGAAAGAAGAAAATACCTCTAAAACATAGTTAATATACAGATAATTTTTCTTAGAGTTTTTCTTCATTATCCTTTTATGAGGAAAAAATAACGTCCTTACAAAGATTGATTTGAAAATTCTATTTATACGAATTGAAGTTCATTTCTTAGTAATTATTTAAGGGAATATTTAAAATGTGAAATAATTATTTAACATTTACGCAATTTTACACTAGTAAAAAAAATTACATAATTTATTTATAGCATAACATAAAAATAAATGTACTATAAAAGTATAAATTTCATAACTACACTTTATAAAAGTAAAGGCTCAAAACAGAATTCTTAGGAAATAATTAAAGCAAAGGATAAATAAAAATAGAAGTTTTCTGTTTAAAATGTTGCAGCGATTTATATCATTCTGACAAAAGCTTATGGGTGTCGTAAATAAACTGCTGTTAAATAATGTCTATTTGCAATGTAACTTCTCAACAAAAGCCATTTTCTCAACTTCCATTCGGTGTGAGTTATAACTATGACAAAAGTAATTTTAACTTTGCACACAATGAGAGGCCGAAATAAACGTGGTTATCTAATCCTTTTAATCATGTGCTTTTAAAAAGAGAAAACATGCAACTCCATGCAAATTGAGGCCATTTGTTATAATCTCAAAAGCAAAGCATGTAAACATCTGAAACTAAGTACGTGAAATTAATTTTCAAATTTACAACACTTTTAATTTAATTAAAGTATAAATTTGTATATTGGAAGAAAGTACTACTCTGCTTTGTTTACAAGCGTAAGGTTTATAAAAGGGCTGCTAGGAATTTTTCGCTACTTGTTGAGTACCCATAACGCTTTTGAAAGTAACACGGAGAAGTGGTAATATATTTAACTCTATCACCAAAAGCAGAATTTATTTCATTTTTGGCTTATTTAACTTGTTGCTGCCGCAAGACACAGAATAACAATTCAACGAGTGACTTTGTTAAGGAAAGCTACCTAATAAACGTTACACTAACTAAACCCGTAGAGACATTAGGTTATTTCGCAGCAGGAGACATGAAAAATAAGCAACGCCTTCGCCGGGGACGATCGAGTGTGGAGTTCGCCGGGGACGATCGAGTGTGGACGATCGACTTACGCATCGAGTGTGCTGACAACTATACCACGAAGGCATGCGAAGAAGGTGGGAGAAATGCCTTATATACTCCCCCCTTTTAAAGGGCGACTGGGGATCAGGGATCCAATCGCCAAATCCCGGTGGTGGAGAATCATCATCGACCACCATTTTAATTCGGTCGCCAGTTTAGAGACAATTAGCTTATTTCCCAGCAGTAGACATGAAAATTGAGCAACGCTTTCGCCGAGAATTGAACCACGAACCTCTCGGTTTCGCGTCGACTGTGCTGACCACTACACCACAAAGGCATGCGAAGAAAGTGGGAGAAATACCTTATAAACTAAATTAACATTTTCGGATTTTTAGTTTTGCAACCTATACCTTAATCGCTAATACATGTGAATCTAGTATATATCTATTCCTATCAGCATTTAATTCCTATGTTATTTTATGCTTGATATAACTTTATATCTAGTACGTGTTGTTGCGTTCGTGCGGGTTCGTAATAGATTGAATGCACACAGGTCCGATGATAGGAACGATGTGGAACTTTCCTCAGAAATACTTGTACAGGTGTTCACAGTATCACAGCATATAGTCAGTAGTTACACTTCAAACTGCTAAGAATGTTAAACACAATATAAGCAAACTGCTTTTAAAGGGGAAGCTTTCAATGCTCCAAAATCGCTCTGAACTCTCTCTCCGGGCTTATACAGTTTTCATTCGGCAACCGAGATATTTCTAGAACTTTCCGCTTCTCGAAATTACCGGATAATGAGTCCCAATACGGTTATAACCAATATGGTGATGAATTAGAGTTGTTCATTTGCAATGCTGTTGCCCAAATGTCAGGAAATAATAGCCAAATTTGGTGACAAAAATTAGTTGTCAACTTGGCGATACTTTAACAAATTACCACGATAGTCATTTACTCAATTTACGTAGACTTTCCCCTGTATTCTTATTTTTCCGGAATAGCACCCTCTCTCTAGATTTTCATCTTACGTTATACAGGAAAAGTAAACAGTTTTATTAAGTTCACTAAATAAGACACACGTAAGTTCACTAAAATTATCTATATGTTTAAAAAATTCGTAACAGTGTTATCCAAGCAATAAGTATCACTTATATACAAATTTTAGAGGTAATTATTTAATTTTTTAAATAAATTTAGACTAGAATTTTTATTTAAATGAAATTTTGTCTATGCAAAATTTCATTTTGAATCATCAAGGAAGAATTTTTAAGGGAAATATATAAACGAGTTGAAAAGGTAAACGGTATCATGCCCCAAAACACGTGAGCGCATGTTTCAGATCGTAAGTGTACGTTATTTTCCACAAAATCAGACATTTTCATGCAGGATTTTATTGCATCAATACTGTATTTATGTATCTGGAAATGGGAGTCATAAGTTGCGCATGTTTAGATACTTCAGCAGCATCTGAAAGTACTCGGTTCACAAAATCTCTACTTTTAACTTTTAAAGAGAATATACATTCTGTTTTCTTGAATGTGCTTGACTTTCAGAAATTGATAGGTATATTTTGTTTCACTTTAGCTTACAAATTTTCCTATAGTTATGTATATTTTTCAGATTTTATTAAATAAGAAAAAACGTAACGTAAGAAACGAAATAAATAACTTGAAACATAAAGAAAAAAAATATCTCTACAGACGATATTAAGTGGCTGAACCCCTATAGTTAATAACACGTTTTGTCTAAGCACTTGCATATTTCTTTTTACTACCTGATACGATTTTAAGTAATATTGTTATAAGCAGAAACTTATTATTTAACCATGATTTTATCAGATGCTTGAGAAAGCCTCTTTTTAATTTGTCTTTAAACTTAACAAAATCTCTTGCTGGAAACCAATGATTCTTATGAGTGAACAATTGGATGCTCAAATACTGCAAACGTCTTTTGTGGTAAGCTAAAATGCAGCAAAAGCACAATTATTAATGAATTATTTGAAAAATAATTTATTGACGACTTTTGGAGATTAACTTATTCATATCCTCATAGTCGTTCACTGAGAATTATCAATATTCCGGAGATTTGGCTGCTTGGGAATATATTCTTGGTAGCTGTCCTAGCACTTTTTGAATAAAACTGTAGAAGGGGGTGTAGAGGCCAAACATTCTCACAAATAGCGATTAGAGATTTTTCTATTTTCAAGTTCTACAGACTTTTTTCTTTATAAAAATACCATATGTTTATCTCCATAAAAATTAGAATTGCTAAAAATCTAGTTTCAGTTTATAATCGAATGTTCTGATAAATGTGTATTTTTGCATAAAAATCCCTTTTTCTTCAAACGTAATTTTTTAATACTTGATATATCTTTTCTCTTTTAAACTACTGCTCACAGGTACACTGCGAAAAAAAGAAAAAAAAAAAAAAAGATAGTTTTGGGCTTCCCGTTCTACTGCGCCGATTGACGAAATTCAAATTTTTCTTTTCATGTCTCGAAAGCGCGAATTAGGATGTGTATTAGATTTATATATAGCGTTAATCTAGCATAAATGTTTTGACACAAAATCGGACTTTTTTTACATAGCATACCATTTTTCATATTTCGATTATACGACTCAAGTTATGTCTAGATAATAAAATTTGTAATTTTTGGTGAGAAATTTATGGAGAAATTTAAAAATTTATCCTGGCGCTGTTTTTTCAGTTTGCGCCAAGAATAATTCACTTCGTGAACTTCTTAATTTATAGCAAACTATTTTCCTTTCCTTTTCTTCACTGTACACAAGCAGAAAAAAGTCATCGCTAATACTTTCAAATAATTTGAACAAAGCCCGTAAACCATATTTGACGTTATTATCCCTTATAACGAATAAGCCAAATTTCATAATCCGCCAATATGTAAATTCATGTATAGCTTAGGAAATTTTGAATAACAAACTCTAATTTTTTTGCACGTATGCTTAGATCTACTATAAGATGATGGTAAACATTTTATAGGTTATAATTCAATATTTTTTTCCGAAACATTTATAAAAATTATTTAAAAACACGAATTTTAAAACTAATCATAAAAAGTGAGCCAATTGCATTTAAGATGAACCTAAATTTCGAAATGTGAAAGGAAGGATCACATAAGTTTAATAAAAAAAGAGATATCAATAAATATACATCAAATTCTATTAACATTGAGGAGCTAAAATTTTGAGAGCTAATTTCTTAAAACTACTCCTGCTATTTTTACAAAACTTTGCAGTTGGGCATAATTTGAGTCGTAAAATCAAAATATGGAAAAACATTGGCATGGCGTTTCAGAAAAAGTCTGATTTTCTGTCCAAATACCTATAACAATGTGATATATAAATCGAATACATATACTAAGTCGCGCTTTCGAGACATTAAAAAGGCAATTTGAATTTCGTCATTCGGTCTATTAGAACGGAAGATATAGAACTGTGCCCATTTTTTTTGCGCAGTGTACATGAATTTTTTTTGCTTATTATTATGCTTCCTAATGTTTACTAAAATGAGATTTTTGTGATAAACTATGAAAAAAAAATTCGAATTTCTTTGTGAAAAAGTGCTAAATTTTACTAGGCCTAATTTTTACAAATTACTCTAAAACATAAAATTTTTCAAAAGCTCATTTCAGTATAATTTAAATATGTACTTTAACTAAACAAAAATTTCAAATGTAATGCAGATTTTGAGACAAGAAAACATCGAAAATGGCCAGTTTGATATGGTCGGTATAGAGGGTTCTGCCTCTTTTTTTAAAAGGTTTTGTTAAGAACAACAAAAGCACAGACGTAAAAAGAAGACTTTCATGCACTGCTCTTTCTTTACAGTAACAAACAGCAGCAATAAATAAGCTTCAAATTTCTAGCTGTTGAATTTAAATCAATACAAGATTGTAAACGAAATTGTTATGAATTCTGAAGAATGTGTGAATTCTTTATTCGCTGAATCCTGATTCCTGTTTTCATGCAGAAGAATTTTCTCTCAGGTTACCCATTTATTTTCTGCATTCTTCGGCTGCGTTGCAGAAAGAAGTTTATGCAATTTTACATATGAGGTTTTCTACTACTTTTGTCTACAAGATAGAATGTCTACTATTGATTATTCAAAGACAAGTTGGAGATATGAATATTGAAAACGAACTGTTCGGCTAGAAGAACAGCTTATACAAAAAAATGTTAACTTAGTAATGTTTGACCAGTATTGTTTGAAACAAAATTCATGTTTTTATTGCATTGCAGCAATTTCCCTTGTGTTTAGAAAGTAAACATGATCTACATGTAAATTACGAGTTCGTTTTGATATAGTTAAACTGATTTTCACACATATTTTGTTGCTTTGCTTAATAATATAATCGTTTTTGCATTGTATTTTCTTAATATTTCTGCATCAAAATTTGCTAGGATGTGATGAATATATTGTTATTGCGGCACACATCTTAATGCGACAAAATGGAGGTACATTTCAAATTTTAATAATGATAGGTGCATTTCAAACTTATATTACTTTAAAACAAAGGCAAAAGAGACATAAAAACTGTGGTAGCCTTAAGTTCCATAGCCACCAGAGGGCATCACCTGTGCGCCTGCAGCGAGAGCGAGGTGGAGAGGAGGATGTCAGAGAACCGCGCGAAGGTGGAGACAATCGTAGGCGCTGAGCGGCTATTTAAAATAACAAAACTGATGCAGAACTGTGTTTGTATCCAACAAGCACGAAAAGACACTAAGGCACTGCTATCTGATTCAATCTGTATAGCTTTTTCTTTATATCATTAAACGTTTCTGTTGCGTGGAAGTATTAATTAGCGAAGGATGTCATCTTCAACTCCCACCCACAATATTGTTATTGCAGCACACTTCTTATTGTGACACTATGGATGTATATTTCAAATTTTAATAATGCAATCCATTTCAAACATATATTACTTTAAAACAAATGCTAAAGAGACACAAAATTGTAATTTTATCTTTATTTATTTAAAAGAAAGAAATAGTGATAAATCGCTATTCATATATAATGTTCTAGAAGTTTGTGGCTTTATCTCTTCCGGAACGGTGGGGAGTTGAGTTTCTAGAAAGGTACCCGCGGGTTCTAAGATTTCTTGGGAAGCCATTTTGGCCATTCTCATCATCGTACGACTTTGATCAGCCGAGATGTTAATTAAAAACTCTGAAAACGCTAATTTTCGCTCTCGTTTCTCCGAGTGCCAACAGTCTTTTACGCTGGAGATAAAAATCGGGTTTATTTCGAAAATTGTTGCCACTGCTCCTTTTAAAATCGTAGAGATTGTTAATAAAAAGTTTGTAAATTTTATAAAATATTAAATAAAAATAGCATTGCCAAACATTATATGTGCTATTATTATATGAGGTATGTTCTGACGTTGAAAGAAAGCACGCGATTTCATGTGACGTCATTGTACGTCGAAAACATTTCATTAATATCCGCATTTTGTAGTTATAAATAGTTGCTGTTGACAACTTTTTGTTACAGATTAATAAACCTGATACGGTATATTATTTTCACGTTAATTCTTTTATTGATATTTAGGAAAATTTCTTGCATTACATTAAACTTAAATCATCAATTGATACATATACGTATTAACATGAAATGTCAAAGGTTTTGTTTTCTGGTTTAGCAAACAAAACCATTATTTACGAATTACTGTTTCTTGAAAAGACTAAACTGACTCTATCCATATTTAAATGTGCTTATGCACTTTCGTTTTAAGAGCACATAGAAGTCATAAATTTTGATTTGGCTGCAACTAGCAACTTTGCATACAGTACTTTAAAATAATAGTTAATTTTATTTTCAGTTTCCAGTGTATAGAACTTACAAATATTGCTTTGGCCGTAGCCAGATTATCTGGTGAGCAAGCCCGCGAGATGTTTTTTAAAATTCACTAGCAATCTGCTTTATTATGTCAGCTAAAAGTCTCGAAGTTTTTCTTGAGAAATACAAGGTTATGATGTTATATTTTTTCATAAGGCTTTTTCAGATGGAAATTTTGTTTTTGTGTCATATCATCGATAAATTAAAAAAACAAAATCACACATTGCATTCCTTAGGCAGCAATTTATCCAGTATGTGGAATATTAAACTATTTAATTTAGTTTAATATTTAATACACGGCACTGCATTTAATTTTTGAAATAAAGTTTCACAGAAGCAATTTAAGACCGATTAATAAGCTTGCATAATTTTCACGCCTTGCCCTTTTGATGTATTCTACACTTGACAAAATTCCAATATATAAATCATTCAGTCTTCCTCTCATACGCTGTGAAATTGACGCATTATCCGAAAATTTGGTCACTACGCTCGTTTGAATTGACGAACATTTTAATATAACGCGGTAGCATTCAGAATTTTAATATGTAGTATGGATATTCAATAAAAGTCACAAGTCTTTTAGTTATATGCATATAAATTCTTAATAAATAGCAAATCAATAAAGGATCCTTTAAAGGATTAAGGGATAAAAGATTTCGATGAAGGAATTAATGGTCAAGTCACAGTTGGAGACACGTTCGTTTTTCAAAGGGAGTTCTTTCTTATTCCGGCATCATAATTTCTTTCAGATTTGTCTTCCTTTTAACTTGAATTACAGATTTTCTCTCGACAAAAACTATTTGTTTTAATAAATCAATTGGAGACTTTTAACTACTTTTAATTTGGAAAAGGATAAACAAATAAAATAAAGAGGGTAAGAAACATGAAACATTCTCTTTCTAAATCAGATCCTCTTATAATTAGGCATAATTAAGGTCCATAAATTTTCTCAATTTGTATGGATAATTAAAATTTTAGTTAAAATAACACGCCGAATAATGATTATTGGATGAATTAAGGCAACGAGAATCAGCATATTGTTCATAAATTTGCCATAATTATTCAAAGTAATTAGTTTCGAACATTTAACAGAACTGTGAATGACGAAAGAGAAGCCAGTAATAAGATAAAGTAAGACGATAAGAATAAAAGGAAGGTAGTAAGGCTACTGCCTTCTTACTCTAATCTTTGCTAACAACTACATACATTATTATGAACCAAAATTATTTGAAATTTTAAACTTCCTTTCATTTTTATTACTTTATATGTTACTGGTGTCTCAGACGAAACGTCATAAATAATAAAATGTCGAAAACAATTTTGAAATGTCTATGTTTTTTGTGTCTCTGCAATATGAGTCTTATTATTTTAGTTGTATTTTGACAGTAACTTTATTGCACTTGATATACTATACAGGCTACAATGAAACAGCACCTGCCCTAAAATTACTATAATATTTAATATATTCATGAAGACCATAATCAGTTAAACTTAAGTTTCCCATTTTCTGTAGAAAATGTTTGATATTTAAAACAGTTTTAAATATAATCTAGCTTTACAAACCTGTCTTTAAAAAAATAAAGTTAATGTACTTAGAAAATTCATCCAACTCTCTTGAAACTTTGCATGCAAATACACCATATTTAGGCATTTAAATACAAAACTTGCACAGCTAAATCAATCTGAGAGTTCATCTAATGTGCATTTACATTACTAACTGCGTTAAGGTACATGGTTCAAATGAGTCAACTCTTACTCTTTATATGGTAATATTGTTAGCATTACCGAATGAAAATGCTCGGCAAATTACATGAGAAAATGCCATTAACAGAGGGAATTCAGTTCTCATAAATACTGTCAGAGAAAAAGGTTTGTTCTATTCATATATTCACCGGAAGAAATCAGAGCGATAAAAACATCCAAAAGTTTGGTTAAGATTGGTTAGAGCAATACGTCCGTAACTGTTATGAGGGAAGTGGGAGTCTTAGGTCATTGAATATTCTGGAAGATGGTTGTAACGAGAGCTTTCTTAAGTACTCTTTTAGTGCCTACACCTGCCATGCAGAAGCTATGCTTTGAAAATCACATACCCATACTATTTCTTAGGAAATGTTTGGCATCTTCATTGTAGAATTCATTGTCACGCTCGCTCTCACTAAATGAAAGACACTGACGGTACACATTACTCTGATGTAATGTTGCAGCATTTCGCCACTTAAAATAACACTATAGCTAACTCTTATTTTAACATTATACCTACTCTAATACGTTCACGTTTACAAACTTTGAACTTCCCAGATTGGAATGGTATCATGCATGAGTGACGATTTTCATTTATTCCAAAGCTTCGAGAATTTATGTCACAGAAAAAAAAACTTATCAATGCTACTGGCCTAAATCACTCTGGAATAATATCTGTTGCAACTAATACTACACTCAAAGTAGCTACAGCTTAGGATAATCTAGCACCTTTCGTGACACTCCTCAATCTTTCAAGAAATCGACAATACATCGACAACATTCTGCGATTATCAGTGCTATAGAGTTTGCTAAGAACTACCTTTCAGCTAGATAGAATACTGCCAAACAGTGTGTCTACACAGACGTTTTCGTGGTGTTCCCCAAATACGAAAGGTAATACAAGACATGAGGATATTTCGTGAAATTTTCTCCTCCAGAGACAGATAATATCGCATCATTTACCGTACTGTAAGTAATCCAATTTAGTAAAAAAATGTTTCTTCGTAAACGGTAAACGTTTCCAAAGAACGTTTCCATACTATCCCACATAATCTTTCTTGTCCTGCTCGATCGTGAGATATCCCCAATCTCTGGACAAAAGTCTATTAAAATGCATAAAGTTTTCGAATGATTTCAAAATGTCTGATATCTACCATTGCACGGTATCATTTGTTATGTAAGTCCACACCAATACAGAACCTTAATAATAATACTAATAACTAATGTTGTAAGGTTTTAGTTTAAACTAAAAAAGTTTTATTTTAATTTTCCTTTCCTATGTGTTCTTATTTCAACCCGTTAGAATGAGCGCGCGTTTCAGCTTTATGCTAATTTGAAGTGGAGCCAAGTTTTGGTATTTAAACGGTAGCGAGGAACTACTCAGGGTGAGAGAGCTTTTAGTCTCAGATCACTGCTGCTCTGTTCGACGTTCGCCTGACTAGTTAGTATTTAAATTCTAAGCCTTAGCGATGTTACTCTATTACTTATTGAAGTAAATCTGAGTGCGTTAGTATTAGTTAAATCTTGCTACGCACCATTTAGCATAGAGGCCAATCTCGCGTTTATAGCTCTGTGAGCAATGATTACTTAAATTTCTACTTAACTTTAGTTTAAATTATTTGATTGTACAGTTTAGACCCAAGTGCGGTCATTATTTTCTGTATCCCTCCCGAGTTGGGAAGTGGCTGTATATAATTGTGGTTTAGTAAAAGATGATTTTAAATCCTTCTTACGTGCAGTTCTTCTACCACTTAACCACAGTTTTCTACCACAGGACATAGCTGCATTCATCTCCCTGCTTAAGATCAGGACTTAGATTACTTCACGATTATGTTCGCCAACAGTATACACCGAACACTCAGCCCTGACAAGATAATACAGAAGCATAAGAAGGGAATGCAGAACCTTACAGACTTTAAGTGATATTAACTTAGAATACAAATGTATTACAAATTTTAACAGATAAGATCCACAGTAATGCATTGGAATAATAAACATTAAACAGGAAAAAAATAAAAATAGTGATGTTAAACTTTTATCATTTCTAACTTTAGTACGCAAGGGGATTGCGTTATGTACAAGTAAATGATTGTGAGATTTTATCATTATCATCAAAAGACGATAGGGCGTTAAAAAGTGCTGAACTTGCGCTGCAGAGTATTATATACAGATCCATGGATGACAGACTCATTAATCCATACATCATGAGCGGCTCTCTACGATACGCTTAAAACTGTCTATAATGCGTTTTCTCAATTAAAGTTATCATTCTTATTTAATATCCTCTTCTCTTTCAACTACGCTTTAAAACGCTATGGAGTAAAATAAGAGAGCATTAACCAGTTAAAATGTGTCTCCGTGTGATAGGTGACTTGTTCAAGTTTAGAAAAGAAAAAATTGAATAGATGTTCGATGGGAGACAAGTGTGCTAAATGGGAAAGCCATGGAAGTGTCTGCACATGCACTAGGCCATCATGGGCAATCCTTGCAGAATGCTGCTGGGCAGTTTACTATTGAAATAAGGCTCCTGGAATTTTGGGAAGGAAACGGAACACATGTAGCTGTACATTCCCGTCTACATGCAACTGGGTTGTGAGAAAATAACGTAGATTATCACAGAAGTAAGAATGTAGTCGGATATGGCTGTTTTCCTAGGGTTATAATGCTTTGTGAATAGCATGAATAGATGGGAAGCCACGGAAAGCGCAATCTCTCACGGTCCGATAGGCAAAACATGCAAAGATTGATTTATTCGTTTCTTGAATACATCTCACATTGATTTTTACTCCTTATAATTCACTTCATCGGTTTGCTCATATAGAAAATCGGATCGTTGTTCAATCTTTCAGTTCGTGGGAAATGAGTCTTGTATCTTCACTACTTGCCTTGCAGAACCGGTTCGCCCTGGCCCGTCTATTATATGTTTCCTCTTTTTTCCTCATATCTACTGATTTTGCCTCATATCTACTTCATTTTTTTAACTCATGGCTACTACTGCTGACACTTAGGATGATTTTGTCCGAGCAATCCATATGGCGCAGTGATTATCTCTAGTTCCGTTTAAATAATAAGATTCTTCTGGAAATCTGTCAAGTACGCAAATTGTCTTCTTCAGCAAATAAACGGCAATTTCTTCTGCAGCGCCACATTAAGTGTGCATATAATACTAAATTATTTTCCCTTAATGTAATATAGAACTGTCTCTGCAAATATGCGATAGTATTTCGGGAACTCGAAGACGTCAAAAACGGGAAAATTCTATTCGGAAACCTTGGTAAACACTGTCATTGTGCGAAATATAACGCATTGTATTATTTAACGTCTTCTCAACCTCGTTCATTATGACCTATTCTTACCCTTCAGCAAAGCAGATCTATAATTTATCATTCATATTAAATTAATAACTCATTCATTAAATATACCTCGAATAACTTTCATGAATATTTTTAGTTTTGCTGCATGTGATTCTGCACATCAATTTTGTTGCGAGATTTTCCTTTTCTAATTTTATTTTTGTCAAAGACGTGAGAATATTCTGAATCGATTGTCACACACATAGTTACATCATATTTACAATATACACAATATTTGCAACTACACAATATCTTTACGTAATATTTACAACATAAACAATATTTATAAATTCACAATATAGTTGTCAAATATTTAATAATTAAAGTCACAGTTTCAAAATATTTGCTCTAAAATTTAGAAAAAAATATAGCTATTTTTACCAAAAACGGTGTTTTTCGAGCTTTTCTGCAAACTATAAAGTGTTCGAAATTACAGATTTTAAACTTTTTTTGAGTTCCTCATACCCCTTAATTCATATTAGGATTTACAGCATTAAATATTAGTAAGTTTAGTACTTATGAAAAGTTGAAGAATAACATTACATTTCGCCATATTTCAAAATTTCAAGTGCGATTCGTGAACGGAAGATATAATTATATTTAATTTTTTTCTGTCATTTTGCTTAGGTAGGTAATAGACAACTTTTCAAGAGCCAAGCCATATCAAAATAAAAAGTCTGTGCTTTTTCGGTCATCCTACCATTTAGATACAGAACATTCTCATAGCTTCCGCAGCATCTGTGGATTGGTGCAGCCAACAACGCAAACTCTACCTCCGCCAGGTTGTCACCAGCAACCCCAGCTTTCGTCTTCTCTTTCAGCAATTATTAAGCTTTTAAATTATTAAAAGCACAAAATTGAACTCTTTTTATTGCATTTCTTGTGAGGCTATAAGGTATTTCTCCCACCATCTCGCATGCCTTCGTGGTGTAGTGGTCAGCACGCTCGGCGCGTATTTGAGAGGTCAGTAGTTCCAGTCCCGGCGAGTTCATTGCTCCTTTTTCATGTCTTCTGCTTCTAAATATCTAATGTCTCTACAGTGGCGTCCCAACAAAATGATTATGGAGGATGATTCTTCACCACCAAGTTTTGGCGATTGAGTCCCCTAATCCTCAGTTGCCATTTAAAAAGGGGACTGGACTATAAGGTATTTCTCCTGCCTTCTTAGCATGTCTTCGCGGTGTAGTGGGCAGCACGCTCAGCGCGTATTCGAGAGGTTCGTGGTTCAAGTCTCGGCAAGGGCATTGCTCATTTTTCATGATTCTAAGTACCTAATGTTTCTAGAAGGCAAGCTTGCCGTGCAGTGCTCCTTGCCTACTGAAGCTAAAAAATCAACTGTCTGTAATATTTTGCACCTCAGAACTTTTCATTTTATAGGAAATCATAAAAATGAGGCAACTTTTTATTCTGACTTTGTTTTTTTCTAAGGTGGGAGTTTTGTGTCACTTGGAAACGAAGAAGTCTAGAAATGCGGTATTTGAATTACAACTTTTCCCAAAACTCTATATCATCTTCTTTGTGGCACAGCGCTGGCACATATTTTAGTTCAGTGCCGCAATAACAAAAGGCAGCAATGAATCTGTTACATTCTTTGGTTTCTTGCGCACATTGGCTGCTATACTGAAACTTCTTAATTTGCATTGCGCGTTCTGTTCTTCAGCGGTGACTCTTCTTGAGTTGTGACCGTGTTACTGAGGAATTTAACTCATTCACGGTATCTCATCTCAAATTGTGCGTTAACGCGGAGTTTTCGTAAGAACAAATATTTTTAATGTCTGCTTTGTGAGTCGAGAAAATGCAAAATTAACACGAGTAAAGCAGATAGTGGTAGGGAATTAATAAAACTTCATTAATATCTCATTTCATGTATTATTTATGTTTCCCACTTCGATAAGGAAGTACGCACAGTTCTGCCCACTCCATGTGGAAGTATTTCATGATTGTAATATATGCCGAAATCTTTCGTCTACAACCTCACAATTTGTGACTTAAGAAAATAATGTTTCTGATAATGTCCATTGCTACGTAAATCATGAAGGTGGTGGAAAGAAAGGCACAATGGAAATTGGGAAATGCCTCCTGAAAAATTTTGGAAAAAAAGCAAAAGGGATGATTTAGATGTAACGCTTGTTGAGACAGTTGCTGCGGGTAGTATACAATAATTGCTTTTTGCCTCTTATTTGTATGCTGTCGCAAATTTACAGATTGAAACATAATGCATATATTTCGATAATTACGTATTAATGCAAAATCTTTATTAGAAATTGCCAAATTTTCAAAATGTGCCAAAATCTAGCAAACCATGCGCATAATCTTTCTTCCGGCAACCATGCTGATAAAAATCCTCCAGCCTTCAGTCAACGCCGCTGTTTTCTTATGAGTTATGTTTTTCTTGTGTTCCAAGTTCCAACGAATTTTATAAGCGAATCGTGAATTTTTTGTTTTAAACTTAGTTTTAAAGTATGACTTGTGGAATTTGTCAGCAATGAAAGAAACTGCTGCAAAATTTGTGCAAGATAGCCTCTGTTATCGAGGATTACATAAAGTCGAGTCTCCGTAAATTTCTGACTTTTTTAAAGCAAGAAGAGATCGCTATGTGCTTCGACAGAAGAATAGCACAAAAACATTTCTGAAATGTTTGAAGAAGAATGTAAGTGTTTTATTTTTTAATGTATCACGTAATCTTTACTTAATAATTCAAATTGCTAAAGTATGTTTTCTTTCAGTATATTCATAATGTTTACTTACTTCTGATACTTATCGAGAGTGTGAGAGTCCTTCTTAAAAAAAAAAAAAAAAAAAGAAAAAAAGAAAAAAAAAATCTGAAAGATTTCAGATTTTAAATTATGTCTAAAGGGGCGTTTTTTTACAGTTCTGAGAGTTATCTTTATATATTAAATATCATGTTCTTCGTACTTAAAGCATTAAATTCAGCTCAACAACAATATCGTAATAATTTTAAAATGAGCATATCTTTAGAATTTCTTATAGTCTCGAGCGCTAGAGACAAAAATTTTCTTTTTTTCTTTCTTTTTTTTCCGTACAGTGTTGCCATTGCTCCTTTTGAAATCGTTTAGTTTGTTAATAAAAAATTAGTTAAAAGTTTTACAAAATATGAAATAAATAATATAAAAAATTCCACATTCTAATCTGGGCTTCCAAATGCTCATATTCGGGTGGAGATGTACGTTATTCAAAATTTCGTGGCTCTAAGTACCGTTGTTTTATCACATCGCGAGAAACATACATTCATGCAGATTCTTCATTGTTTAATTTCTTTAAATATTATACAGGGCTTTAATATTTTCTGGCAACAATTTGAAAAGTGAACCGATATTTATAGTGAATCAACGCAAAATGCCAAAACGAAAATAATAGTTCTACAGAGCAAATTGCCCCTTTGGACTAAAACAAGCACGGCTTGCACCCGATAAGTTATTTTTACCTTTTTATCTTGTAACAATTTGGCGATTCTTTCAAAATCGCCAAATTGTGCCATGGTGGTTACGTTAATACGTAAATTCCTCGTTTTGAGCTGCACAAAAAATGAAGGAAACTGCGATCAATAAGAAGAAAAAGAAAGCAAAGAAAGAAGTGTTCATTGAAATCAGGCCCCATTTATGTTCCATATTATTATGCCTGTTTGCAATTAGAACGCCAAAGTAACAAGACAATACTTTCAAATTTTTGGAAATGGGACGTAACTGATGCAAAGAATGGCACAGATCTCATATGTCAAAATTTTAGTATAAAGCTAATAATGAACACTGTGCACTTCAACATCATTTATGTACTGGAAATAGAAAAATAATCGTTGGATTATTTCTTCTATAAGACTTCTTGTAACGAAAGAAATTTTAAAATTGTCAGCATTGAAAGGCCCTCCAGACGCGGAAAAGTTTTGCAGTCTTTTTAAGAAGCAATGAAACACCTCTTGAACTATTTATAAATTAGCAGAATTTAATCCCCAGCAAAGCAGTACCAACCTAATATTCAACATTTTACAGCTTTCTAAAATCTGAATAATGAAAATAAGTTCTATTTTGAAGCTTCTGTAAATATAAGCTATTCATAGGAAACTGTTCACTTTTCTTATGCGCTTTGATTGATATGATACAGCACTGAAACTTCAAGGTTGCCGTATTATAATTTAGTAATAAATGTTACAATGTGGTAACATAATTACTGATAAGATACAGTTCCATATCTCTAAACTTGTCTCAATATTATGAGTTATGAGTCTCTGGCCTAGCTCAATATAACGTTAAAAAAAGAGACAACACTATTTCATAAAACGTTTTATTAAGTAATGTTAATTTTACAACATTTCGTAATTATTATTACTCTTAACAGAACTCTTTTTGAAATATTTAGTAATGCTTATTCTTTAGTCTCCCAATTAAGGGAGTGATTTCTGAATTTCAGAACTAAGGGAAACTTTCAACAAGCTTATCTCCAAATATCAGTTTTGGAGCTATGCCAATATCGCAGCTCATGAGCTATATATCATTCTAGGGAAAACAGTTTGAAAGAACACCTACCTCCTTTTTTTTGTGTGAGCTGTTTATTGCCTTTTCAATGTGTAGATGTTTATAGGAAAATAAATAGGGTTTAAAAAATACACTGATTATTTTATATAGATTAAAATACACTGATTTAAAATACACTGATTATTATTTTTTGCCAACAGACATTTGATGAAAAAGCTGTCTGAAATGCTAGACTTTAAAAAAAAATCAAAAAATTCACTGGTTATCATAAATTAAGGAGAAATCACAAAAATAGCGATAACTTCCTCAAAAATAAGCCAAATTTAATTTTGTAAACTTTGAACATGTTGCCAAGTAAGAGTAGCTGAGTAAAACTGTAATATGCAAATTAGTGGAGCTGCACTCGGAATACGTTATCTGTAAGGAGCATAAAAGTTCATGTTTGAGAGCAAGACCACATAAAGGGATACTGTTATAGTTTTGATTTATATTGTGGCAAGGAAAGTTTTGCCAATACTCCTGAAACTCCAAAAGAACCGCTTGGAACACGAGTGGCGAAAAAAATGCTACAACAAGTAACTAATCCTAACAGCCACATCATCTTTTTTGACATTTTTGTTTAATTCTTATGACCTGCTGGTCGAATTAAGAACACAAGGATTCAAAGTCACTGGCACAATTAGAAACAACAGAACAGCTTCTTGTCCTTTAATGCCTGATGAGATATTAGAAAGAAAAAATCGTGGTTCTTATGACTACCGTTTCGACGAAAAGAGCGAAATAACTAAAGTTAAATGGAAAGATAACAACAGCGACAATCTTTGATTACATAGAGCCTTTAATCCAAGTTTCAAGGCATCAAAAAGTTTTGAAAGAAAAATCCAAAATTTTGCAACCGAATACTATTCACCAGTATAACAAAAATATGGATGGAGAGTTATCGACATGGCTATCGTAAATACGTATATTCTATTCAATTTAACAAATTGTGAAAAAAAAAACGTATAAAAGACATCCGAAGATATATCGCCGTTGCTTACCTCAGACGGGGAAGAAATTCTAAGAAAAGCATTGAAGACCTCTGATGATGTCATCAAGATCAAAGGTGTGCTCTGTGCGTTTAGATAGAAAAGACGACTAGACTGCAGATTACGGGCCAATCGCCAAATGAAGCGAAATCGCGCCAAATCTGGTAACCTCTTGGCGTCATGAAAATCGTTAGGATTTAAGGTTACAGTTTTAGCATTTAAGCGGGCTTTTTGAATTTTCGTCATTTCACCGTTCTTCTAATAAATTGTGAGCAAAATGGCTGACGTCGAAAGAGTTGAACGTGTGGGTTTTACTTATTTGATTCGGTTGCAAGATAAGGGCGAAAAATGTGTGATAGAATGGTGCATGAATTATGGTTTTATTGCGAATATGTACGAATGTCCTAAGTGTAAAAATAGTATGAAATTACTTGAAATGAAAGATGCGACAGATTTGTGTGAATGGAGGTGTGTGTCTATTATATGTGGTTAAGCACATGGTTGAAATGAGCCGTAGAGTTGGCGTTGAATGAGCATGCCATTTTGAATTTCATCTCCATTGCATTGTTACATTTTAGTGTGGATATAAACAAATGCGAGTTTCTACTATTTATTATAAATAAAAATTTATTGAAAAAATATAAATTACGTAGCTAAAATTGTTTAACCACTTTTTTTTTTACTATACTATTGCTCATGTTTCAGTAGATCGAAATTTAGAATTTTATCTTTATTTTTATTCGGCATTTTTTTTTAAGTTTTAGATTAAATACGTATGCTTTCCAATCATTTACTGCTTATTACAATTTCTTAAATTTCGTGCTAAAACGTTTTACTCCATTTTGCTACTGTCTTAAAAATGGCATATATTATGAAACGTTTTAATATTGTTGATGCCATAAATAACATAATTATTAACTTTCAAATACTTTATTGTTGTTTTTCTTGAAATTTTATTTTAGATATTTTTGCATGTTTACATGATAATTTTCTTGCATGTTTACAGGATTCATTCAAATTCACAACCATCTAATATGGCGAGATAGTGATTTTCTTAAACGCGCGAGAATAACCGATTTGTCGACTTTTCGAAAATGCGCCAAACTGGCCCGTAATATGCAGTTTTACCGAAAAGACCATGTTATAGGAAAAAGACAAAACCAAAGAAGATGCCAAGTTTTAAAAATGTAAGGGTAGACCTCCTTCGTTTTGTACAAAATGTAATGTAACCCTTTGTCTGAAATGTTTTCCATTATATCACATTTAACTTTTACAAATTGGCTGTATAAAATTGTAACTAAGTAAGTTTAGATCAGTAAAATAATATTTTATCTTTTAAATCTTATTAGTTGTTTTTAAATTCACAAAAGTTTCATTCCCCCCCCCTAAATTTATAATTTTTGAAATATAAAACCGCAGGAAAGTTACTTGGTCTTTTACTACCATAAGCGCCCAGGAGATCTATTTATAGATCACCTATTATCTGAGTTGCTAATTAAGAAAAATGGATACAACTTCATAATTACTCTATTTATGATATATGAAATGTAATTTAAAAATATTTTTCAAAAAATTCGATTTTTAAATAATTTGGGCGTTTACGGGTTAATTTATGATAACCAGTGTATTTATTTTTCAACACTATAGTTAAGAAGTAATAGTATTTCACATCACTACGACTCGAGCTTTAAAACTACTATAATTATTATCGAGATTATAATTAAATAAAAGAAAAATCCCTATCTCTCTTGCAGTGTTCTGGAATAAAAATTACTATGTTTCCAAAACGAATCTACAGCAGGTAATATACTTAATGCTGCAATAAAAATAAATCAGAGGGGTATTTCGTACTATAAAGCTAAAACTGTGTCCACAATTCGCTTTCGTTAAACTTTCCTTCAAAACAATTATAGATTTCTTTTGTCTTTTACGAATTATTTTCTCATTTTACCTTGAAATATAAAAATATACATAGACTTTTTTAATTCTGTTTATTGATCTCTCTTTTCTTATACTCTTTGAAACCGCACTTTTTGATGATTTAATGCATTTCAAAATAAATGATTTTGCTTTAGAATTTTATAGTCCACCGTTTGTTAATGTTACTTTTCTAAAATGATACTTTATGATACGTATATCAACAATATCGGAAGTTCTTTTTGATGTCAGCACTTTTCCTTATCGCGGTTTGGTTTTAGTACTTTCAGCAATCTCGTATTAATATTATACACCATAAAAGCATTTTGCGGTATCGGCGAAACGGTACATTTCTCTCAGTTTTTGTTTTCAGACGAGAAGAAAATCCACTCACGCGGAAACTTTGTTCCAGACACTGGGTTCATGTATTCTAAATGCGAAAAGACTATTCGCGACCTTGATGGGTTACTTTATTAGAAGGAAGTCGCCAAATAACGCCAAAGCTTGGTCAGCAATACAAATGTTAGTTCTCGCTAAGCATATTGCAAAAGAAGAAAGCGAAAGTGGAAATCGCTAATCACAAGCAAAACACGCAGTTATATGCTGTTTATTTATTACACATTTGAACTTTTATAATATGCGGTATAATCCCCCTAACACGACTTGATGAACGCTATAAACATTGCTTTAGAATGGGAATATTATATTATTTTCTGCTATATGTTAATGATAAAATGATGTGTTTCCTGCTTTACGTGAATGATAAAATGACTATTTTCTGCTTTACGCGAATAGTTAATCAGTTAAGGCGATTTTTTGTCGCCAAACTGCAGCGATTAATTTATTTTAGATTCTACGGCACTACTAAAAGTCTTACATTATTTGGTTAGGTAAAGCACGTTAAAGTTGTTTATCAGTTGGAGGAAGGCTTTGTTGCCTTAATTGAGAAAAACCAAGAGAGAACTGTCGGTAAGGCAGGTATGGCTTCAAAGAGGGTATAAAGAGGACTTTCTACAGGAAGATGGTTCAGTGGAATTCGCACAGTTGAACTATAATTTGATCTTGATAAAAATGCATTTAAGGGTGCTCCTTGGCGAATATTGGCGATTGGTCAGCAAGGCACTGTTTCAAAATGGCCGCTACACAAAACCAAAATACCAAAACCAAAAAGTCAAAGAATTGCGCAGCCTCGGTGTTCTTGTACACATCGATCTGTTTTAATTTAAAAAAAAATCAGAGAGTTGCACAAACCCTGCATTGTCCGCTCCCTTGACTTTGTCCATGTACACATCGCTCTTTTTTCATTTAAAAACAAATCAGGAGAATGAGGATGTCAATAAAAAACAAAGTCACTCATTACCAAAACTGAACAAAATTTGTAGTCAATTGAAGCTCAATAAACTGCAGTTTAAATCATGCAATGATATAACATAAAAATGGAAATACATCTTATCGCATATAGGCACTACAAAAAGGAAATATCGACTTTCCATATTTAGAAATTTCTGTGTACTCAGTCTGTGATACACAACATTCCTTAACATCATTTAAAACTTTCTAAAATTATCTGAAATAAAATGCGCATACTGCCGTCACCACATAAATTCACAAACATAAGAGTAAATAATATCCTGAGTAGTGCCAGACTGTCGGTGGCATTTCTTACACGAACCTTTCTTACGACAAACCCATTCAAAGCTTTCTGAACGATCTTTACGTTCGACCATATGCATTTCCTTCCTACAGATAGGACACGCATTTTGACTACTAACTAGACCTTCATTTATTTACACAGCAGTCAATTAATGCTTTTTTCCCCTTTCTGTACAAATCATACAGAAACTTCACATTAATCTACTCACATACACCCATTTTAAATAGGGTTTCCATAACACTCAACTACTCAGGTTACCATAAATGCAACAACAATTTGGCGATAATCCAAGAGGCACTCTAAAATATAGACTAACCATGATCTTTACAGCTGAGAATATGAACGCAAACACACATTCGCCATTCCAACCAATTTATTTATGAAATGGGGAAGATGCACATGAATCATATAGAAGGGATAATTTTTGTTCCTATTTTTTCCCTTTTTATCCCAGAGCAGCATTCGAAGATTAGAGAATAACGGCAAAAATTACTTTTAAATAATCTAAGCTTAAATACGATCGTCATTTGAAAATAACTGTTTCATTCTTCATTTGTAATTCACTGCTCTGTTTGATTTCGTGCATTTATTTATTTATTTATTGGAAAAGGTACGAATGTTTCAAAAACTTGATTATACTGAATATACATAATTTAATTACAGATTGTATAAATAATTGTTATTGTACAACTGTTTTATTACAATTGCTTAATTGTTGTATTTTATTGCACAATTTTCATTATATTACTTAGTAAAATAAATTTTAATAACATCTTTACAATTGATTGTAATAATTTTATGATAGTAAATAATTATTATAATTATATTATAATTAATTATTATTACATATATTTTTATCAGTGGGATTATAAAAAATTTCTTTAATAATAATAATTCATTTCTTTAGTTTTAATAATTATAGAATAATAAATATTATTGCAGTTATTAAATAAATTATAATAGTTATACTATAATAAAAAAAATTGTTTTGATTTTTTAGCTAAAATCCATGCGTATTATTATTTATATGGGCTGAAAGAAAAGCACAAAATTTATTTCATGCGGGAGATATTGTAAATTGACCAATCTCACGCTACAGTACTAGCAAATGTACTGGCTACAGATTACAGAACTAGTAAATACTAGCAAATACGATCTGGAGGTATCCCGCTCGAATATGGTGAAAAATGTTTAACCATTTTTCTCTATATTACAAAATTATACTGCTACTAAAAAATACAGTTCCATACATTTTAGTACACTTACTTCTTACATAAGCAATGGAATATGCATTGTTCATAGAAAATTCATAAATAATGAAAAAAATCAGCATGCTTGATTTCCAGGTTTCTGATCATTATGAATCATAATCTTTGCACTCAGGAACTATGGAATATGCATTGAATCATAATCTTTGCACTCACGAACATGAATCATAATCTTTGCACTCACGAACTTGGACTCACGAACTTAATCTTTGCACTCACGAACTTCGCACTCATGAATCATAATCTTTGCACTCACGAATATGGAATATGCATTGTTCATAGAAAATTCATAAATAATGAAAAAAATCAGCATGCTTGATTTCCAGGTTTCTGATCATTATGAATCATAATCTTTGCACTCACGAACCAAAGATGATCAAAGCGTGTGATCATATTTGGGAACATGCTAACCAAAATTGCATTGGCGGCGGACGAATTATATCAAGCCACATTTCCAAGAGTTTTAAAAACCGGTTCATCGGAACTGCCTTGTTCAGACTGCGAAGAAGCTTCGATGACTTGCCGAATTGAAGCTGAATTCCCCTCCCCCTCCCCCTCATCCTTTTTTCAAGGACGGACAGACGAATTTTACCCATTTTGCATAAGTTATATTACGGACTGAATTTTACACATCAAGTTGCTTTGAGCTAACTTTTAACAGCATAATGGCTTAAATTATCCACTCGATGGGACGTCAGTGAAAGCTTTGCATGTTAGGAGAGCAAAAATTATTCAACGAAAACTTAATCAGACTACCCGAGATAAAATTTCTTTTCCTATAAATGAATATAAAGGCATTATAAATTAATATATGGGTAATGAAAGGTATAAAAATTATCAAAAATACATATTGAGTCATTTCAAATGCTAGAAAATAGTATGTGCTCCTTGAGGGGAAGGAAGCAATATATTAATCGCTTAAAAACTTTTCGAAATTGTTAATTCTGTGGAAAATCCCATTTTTTTTCTGAAAGTACAATACAACCAGTTTAAAAACAATAATTATTCATGAATGCTTAATTTACTAAACGCATAAAAATGAAATGCTTCGTAAGTCATTCTTTAAGGAGGGCAAAAGAAAAGTTATTCACACTTAAGTTTTGATTAAAAAACACATGTGTCTGAACAACATTACACATTTATATATCTCCTGCAAACCTATGACTCAGATTTAAGTAAGGAATCAAATAAAGTAAGCCTTTACGATACGGCAATTTCGGTCAATTCATATATTTTTAGTAAAAAATATTCGAAACTTCTATTTCTCAATGCATTCAAGAGGTTTAATTTTCTTCAGGGAAAAAATTATCATTTAAATAAATTAACCGGCAGCTAAGTAAATGCAGTAACCAATTGATTTTTATGTAATGAACTACAAGAGAATTAGTTCAATAAATTAGTGATCAGTAATTTTTCAGATTTTTTAACTGTTTGAGTAAGTTAGATTTAAGATATTTATAATTTATTTCAAAATGTAAATTTATTTTACATTTGGAAATATATAAAAATGTTACTTGTAATGTAATTGTTTGTAATCTTACAAGAACATCGTATTTTTATTCAGTTCTAAAAGTCAACAATTGAAAGATGGACTTGAAAACAGGACAGGAAAAATGTGATTCTAAGAAATTCGGGGACGTGCCCTCCAAGGAAGGCGAGACGACATCTAAAGGGGAGCGCGTGCCAGGCGAGCAGTATTTCGCCCTTCATGCCCACCGCACCACCTGCGTCATCCAACCGAGCTGCGCTCCTGTCTTTATTAGTCGGGTTGGGGAACGTGTATGTTAAGAACTAAAAATTCATCAAAGTAGGAGTGACTGAATCAGACCGCAGAAAAAAAGTATAGTGGAAGTTTACTTTACAGGGGCTACCTATCTAGCCTTAATAATTTTTTGTGCATGAGAAACGGCAAAATAACTGTCGAAGCACATCCACCCTTAATACCTTTTCAGCATGCGCGAAACTCTATTCGAGCAGGTGTCCAAAGTTGAAGGTCACGTTTGTGAAGAGTTCGAAGTTTTGCGATACGTTTATGTATGAGTTCAGGATACACAAGTTACGTGTGCTTTTAATGCGAAAGTAAATTGTCCATTTGTTAAGCTATTTTTTTTTACCTCGTCTTGAGTTCGGAGAAAAAACACAAATACTATGATGATTATATAAAATACTTCTTTTTTTTTTTTTTTTTTTTTTTTTTTTGCTATAAAAAATTATGTCGACGAGCCGCAATGTGTTATTTGTTACGAAGTATTGGGCAATGGTGCTATGAGACCTCCTCGTCTGGAGCGACATTTGTCGACATAGCCGTGTTAAAAAGACAAGCCGAAGGAGTTTTTTTGATGCAAATTGTGCAAACTTTAAACGTCTGAAACTGATAATACTGCGTCCTTTGCTCAGTCATCTGAAAAAGCGCTTGAAGCTTCATCGACGAAGAAGACGAATTAATTGAGATCATTAAAGACGGATAAGCCATTATTGAGTTGCCTTTATACAACACAAGGGCCTAAAGGCGTCATATCGTCAGAGCAAAACTTGTCAAGCCTTGCCTGTTGAGCGCAACTAATAATATTCTTGCACTGTAAACGAAAGCTTCTGCAAATACCGCTTTCTGACAACATTGTGAGAAACGTCGATGATATGGCCGAACGCATAAAATATCAGTTAGTGCATTTCGTAAAAGAATAAATTTTTTTCACAATTGAATTGGACAAAGGTACGGATGTTGCAAAATGTTGTCAACTGTTAGTTTTCGTGTCTTTCATACAAAGTGAACATTTAAAGACGAGATTCTGTTTTCTAGAGGGTTGACGACTACTTAAGAAGTAATTCCTATAACGACAGCAATCTCTAAATTTGCACAGACGGCACTCCGTCAATTCTTGGTTCTCGTTGAACATGTACAGAAAAATTAAATGCTGCATAAGTCATTCTTTAAGGAATGCAAAAGAAAAATTACTCACACTTAAGTTTTGATTAAAAAACACATGTGCCTGAAAAAGTAATATTGCTATGTTACGGCTATTCACTGTATTATGCATCGCGAAACCTTGGCAGCTAGGACAATTCGAAACGAACTCAACGATGTCTTAAAATTATGGATCAAAATTGTCAATCATGTTCAAAAGTGCGCTTTAAATACTCGGCATTTTATGGCCCTTTGTGAAGATTTAGTAACAGAACATAAAACATTGTTATTTCATACAAAAGTGCGTTGGATCTCAAAAGGAAATATATTAGCAAGATTATTTGAACTTCAAGATGAAGTGATTCAGTGTTTGGTAATTCGAAATAATCAGATTTGAAATTCCTAGCATGTCGAATCAAATTGTCAAATATCGAAGTATGTGGAATTCCGAAATCTAAGTGTCCAGTTGTATTGGCGTATCTATCAGATTATTTTCGATACTCGCTTATTTTCGATAGATTCGATGAATTCATTGAATTTGAAATTACAAGATGGAGATACGAACATAATTTATGGTCAGGGTGCCTTTACGGTTACAGCCGAAAACGTCGCGGAGAAAACAAGCCAAGGCGAAAACGTCGTGGTACAAAACATCGTGGAAGAAAATAAAGCAACGAGAAAACATCGCAGTTCTAAAACATCGTGGTACAAAATATCGTTGTCGAAAATAAAGCGGTTCGAAAACTTCGCACTTTAAAAACATTGTCGTCGAAAATATCGTGGTAAAAAATAAAGTACCTACAAATCATCGGATGACGATAACATCGCAGACATGCGTTTTTCAGGCTTTAGTAATTGTTAATGATTTTCGCATAATGATTTATGAGAGCAAGGTGGAAAGAAGGATATTTTTTACTTTCATACTTTTTTAATTCATAATTTTTAAAAAAAAACAAGAAATTTAAACAAAACAAGAAATAATTTTTATTATAAGCCAATATTTTGGCTAAAATATCTCAAATTTATCGCAGCAGAGCAGATGAATCATTACAACTGAACTTGCCGCTTTCCAACAGTTATTTATGCGAAAGACCGTTTGTAGCAGTTGAAGCAATAAAAACGAAGTATAAAAGCAAACTCAGTTTGCTAGTGATTTACGTTACGCACTTTTTTTCTATTCAGCCAAGAACTTAATATTTTGTCAAAAATATGCAAGCACATTAGTCTCATTGATTTATGTGTGTTTTTTTTTCTTATCACATGTGCTTGAAACAGCATATTTCTATAATAAAATACTACATAAGTTCAGTCAGTATAAGACTACACAATCACTTTATAAAAATCAGGTCAAACCAATCAATCGAATCAAATGCTATATGATTACGTAACCACTATATAAATTATATTTTTTGTTCTTATTACCCTTATAAGCATATAATATTATAATTATTATTAGGGAAGGGAGGCTAGTGGAGTTTAATTTTTGGGAAAAAAAAACTTTGAGAATCTATGCTTTTAGAATCAAGCAAATAAAATGAAACTCTAAACTATATTTAATAAATACATTTATTAGCAGTTTCATTATTTCAGTCGACTTACACTCAATGCAAGTGCCTTATTAGTCGTTTCGTTCACCAGAATAAGATTCTTGTCAGTTGCTAAGCTGCATCTTAGTTTATTTCAGATTCAGAACTTGATTAGTCTGAGATTTTGCCCCAAATTTTATAGTTTCTTCCCACCTCCCGAAATGAAGGTAGACACAGCATTAGCAACGAAAAACTCTTTGAATGTGTTAAAACAAAACCTAGGGGCGTGATGATCCAAAACTTTGCCTAAGGCGCCATAAAGCTCCATGTTTACAAAATCCTGCACTTTTGCAAATAAAAAAGAAGAAATTTGACTTTTCGAGCAGCTAACAGAATGCACTGCCTAAGGTTATGTTGTTGCGTTGTGTTGTGTTGCGACTTATCTCACTTGCATGACAGTAACATCAGAAGATCACAAATTACATCGTAGCAAGGAGAGCAAGAATGCGTCTGGCAAAGACAGCACCGTACAGGAGACAATACAACCTCGCTCTGTCCCACCCCAATTTTGATGGAGAGCGCCCCAGGGGAGGCAGGGTCTGTGGGTCTACCACCGTTTCCACTACCATCAGACCAGTATTATTGAGAAGATTTTCGGCTGGTCATATATTTAGAATGTTTCCATTTCGCCCAGATAGTATACATTTACAAACATACATTCCTTCTCCGGGATTCAAACCCGGGCTTTATGGTATCGAATTAGGCTTCCCTAACTACTACACCGTCTAGGCGGCGCCTAGGGTTCTAACCTGCCTTAATACAGCCCATGTGTGCTTACATAGTGCGATGAAATTTGTGTAAAATAATGATTATTCATCTTAGAACAGAAGACTACAACATTTTTTTTTACAGAGCTGAAATGAAATATACGCAGGTGTAAAGGAAAAATATATTTGGGAAATTTTACTCATAGCTAAATACCAACTGCAAGTCTGCAATTGCGTTCTTCTTATTTGCTTAAAAAAGCTTCTATCCTAACAATATAAACACCCCTGCGGTGAAAATCGCTGAACGCTTTTTGGTAGTTCCATCCTGAGTTCGATTCCAGGCAAAGGGGCCAGCTGCGTGGGCGGTTTCGTGATTTTTTCTATGTGTAACGTGTATAGGGGCCAGTTGGGACACAGGGCATTATCACTGGGCATCCCATCCTTTCCGTGTAGTGTCAATTGCTAAAGTGCGCAAGAAATAATTTAAACTATCGATAACTTACTCAAATTTTTAGTATGGAACTATTCTATATTTTGGAACTATTATCCCTAATGTGCACATAAACCATATCCATTTTCGCATATAACATTTTGAATATAATAAAAATAAATAAATCCAGTTGTCTGACGTTACATATATTTAATCCCACGGTTACGTTTATCATATAATATGGTGAAAGGAGAAAAGAAGAGCAGAGGAATGAAGGAATGTGCTCTATATAATTGGCTAGTAGCTCTGTACGATGTAAAGAGTAGTTTCTAGAAATGAGACAAGCATTGTAAATGTAGTGCTGTCATATAGTAATGAAACGTCCCATGTCCTATTATTGAAAAAAGAGGGTGGTCCATGGCTATAAATGCTATTTGAAACCTTCTTAAGGCACATAATTTCTAACAGACGCCGAATTCGGCCCAAAATCTCATTATCTGAACATGTCCCTTGAAATAAAATAATGTTGATTTCCTTACGTATCATTCTAAAAGCACCGCAAACTAGGTTTAACTTCCACTAACTTCATCCTTCTCTCAGCTGGGTGCCTAGGCGTTAGAGAGCATAAGAATGTGAATTTAATTACTATAATCTTATACTCTTTATACCTTTTTTTTTGTTTTGAAGTAATCAGACTTTCAAAAGTGATAAAAATATAGTTACGCGAGTACTACGATTATGAAAATGAGATTTAAAATTTCTATGGTTCTGGTGCAGAATTCATAAATTAGTATGCAAAGCACTTAGGGAAATATATTGTCGAATTTAAGTGCCATACCAAAAAGATAAGACTTTCAAGTAAATACGATTTAATGGAAAATTTAAAGAAATGAATTTAATCGTCAAAGTACAAATTCGACTTACAAAAAGTTTTCTTTAGGTGACAATAAAATCGTCAAAAGTAGCCAATATGGCCTCAGATACGTCATCACACCTTTTATAGGTCCTCCACAAGCAGTAGCTTCATTTGCACTTGATAGTCAATTAAAAGCTATCATTTTGAATTTGGGGAGGAAACATAAAAATATGATATTTAAATATGATATTTAAATATAAAAATTAAATACAGATATATTAATATGAAATAAATTT
>KK120726.1:927781-1003578 GCA_000611955.2 Stegodyphus mimosarum | reverse complement strand
TACTAACCCTGCCGCAAGGTCAGGGGGACGGGGTGTTTTGCTTACTCGCAGGCTTTTCCTATGCTGGAATGGGACCCCTCGTCGAGGCTAGCAGCGATATTCGCCAATTGCGGGAGCTCTTTCTACGTGGAGATGCACCTTCCTGCGTGTTTTTCACCTGGGGTTGCCGGGCTGTTGGCGGTTTTCCTACCATCTAAAATCGCCAATCGAGCAGTCTTGTACGAATTGAGTAAAAAGGCTTGGGAGCTGGCGACGAAGGAGGACTGACAGGAGGCTGACACGAGACTGACACGAGGAGACACGAGGCAGACACCCCGCCATTGACGGAAGGAGACGGAGAATGAAAAATACTATCTGAAGAGTAGCTGTCAGCGTTATCAGAGAACCAACGATGTCGGAAGAAATAGAAATGGACGAGAGAAAAGCTACTATGGAGGGCGAAGCAAATGTTTAAACTTTTTCTTAACTAATTACTTCCTTTTTTCTCTCCTTATAGAAAGCAAGCAATGGCACTCCACCGTTTTTGTGACGTCTACTGCCATGATTCTGTAACAAGTAACCTGGCTATGTTAACTTCACTTTTGGAACGTTAAATTGTGGTAGCGCTGTGACGTTGGCCTAAGTTTGTTTGTCGGATGTCGGTATCTACAAATGTTAACTTCCCTGTTTGGAACGGTATGATTTTATGTTTTTTCACACCACCGCCACCAATGTAAAATTCTGTATTAATTCAAAATATCTTAATAAATTCTATATTTAATTTTAACTTTCTTGTAATGTTCTACTTTAATTTAGAACACTGGACCTGACTATACTTTAACACAACGCAAATTTAATTATTCTGTTGGAGCTCTTGGTCACTATTTACGATTGATTTGAACACTAGTTTTACAGTATATATTGTGTTTATCATGTTGTCACAAACTTTACACATTCATGTTATTGAGAATTGTTTATCCAAATATTGACTTATCATTTGGTATTGAACTTAAAACATAAACACAAACTCTTAAGAATTAAAAGCTCCAACATAAACTTCCAGTGTGACTGCAGAAGTAAGTGCAAGAAACCAGACAGGAAAAGGGTTAAAAGAACGCTTTAAGTGTTTCTTTAAATTTCATAACGCCTCGCTCAGCTCTCTTAGACGGTAACTCAAATAAAAAGAACTAAACTTTAAATTCAAAGGTATTAACAGAACAGTAGAGTTTTCATACAAGAATATTTCCAAACAAACACTTTCATACAAGAACGACTATAGATTAAGTTTGGATCACGGTATTTTTAAGATAAATTATATGTATGACAATTATACAATAAAGCGGGAATAAAAAAGCAAGTATTCATCAGAACATCAAGACATAAATTTTACAAAACTAGTTTTAATTTTAAATTACTAACTTATAATTACAAATACAAATGACCTTAAAAAATGCCTTGCTTAAAATATCTTGTTCGACTTTTAGATGTAAGTTTCATAGCATGCATTTCAAGGGATACTAAGGAATCTTAAGAAATAATAAGTAGCAATAGCATGGCACTTGAAGTTAAAAGAAAATGAATAAAAAGAGAAAAAATATTATTTGAGACAGAAATTTCTCTTACTGATTATAAGGTGTGAGATCGCTTGAATTTCTTTAGGAAAAAGAGGATGAAAATTGCTGACAGTCAGTTTATCTTAGTAGCAATTACAAGACGAAATTGTCTCATATTAACTTGCAATCGTAATTAAGGTGATCGGTTGCCTTAACTACAATAGCAGTTTAAAGTGTGACGTGAAAAAAATTACCGGCATTTTCAGCAATGTTCAAAACCCGCAACACATTTATAACTTCTTTACATCAATCAAGATAATTATCTTAGTTGTTTTATTTTCGTTCTTTTGCGGTAGCATTTAAAAGACTTTTCAATATAAAAATATTTTTAGGGTTGTAATGTTTCTTTTGTAGAGGATAAAACCATTAAATTTAAATTTAAGTCATAAAATATAACTATTTTTTCTATTTCACTGAACACTGCAAAAGAGAAACTAAAATAAAGAGAAGAAATATAGGAACATCTTGTATAACATAGCTAATTTTACTTTATTAATTTTTTAAAATCCACAATAATATCATTTTATTCTTATAAATTAGTGTAAATAATTGTGTGTGCTTGCTTTGCATTTTTACAGAGTTGTGTGCATTTATCTTTTAGCTCTGTAAATTTGTACACTTGATTTATGTACATACACATTGCTTCAGATATGAATTTGTAAAAACGTAATTAGGAATGAATTCGTATATTTGAAGAAAACAACTTCACCATTGTTTAGTCAAACACATTATTAGTGATGCTATATATATGTTGATATATTCTTAAACGTATAATAACATGTCTAAGATTAAACAATAAGAAGGGTGTAACAGACCCTTGTATTCAGAACTCAAAACATTTAACAGAAGGCACTTCTTATGCTGACAAACCAGCCAGCATTTAACCAGCACGTAATTCAAAAGATAAGGAATTCAAATTTAAATCTCAGTTAAAACTTAACTTAGCTCAAAGGGTACACAGGAATAAGTACAGAAATTGGCTCAGTCCTATACCAGCATGATAAACACTATTGTCAAGAATAACGCAACACCAGAAACGAACTGCTGTCGGAGATTTACAACAAGTAACGTGGCCTTCAGCGAGTGGACCACGCTGTGTTTAAACAGTCTAAAATTTTTCTTTCAATACTATGGCTTTCTACCTCATTTGAATACGTGCGATTTGAAAATTAACATTCTGGCAGGAAAATAGAAAGGGAGAATAACGGTAAAGCTGCTGAATATAAAATAACTCTAGAAAAATTAAATGAACATTCTGCGGCATTTTTGTCCTCAAGTGACGTATTTCTCAGTGTCTGAAATGTAATAAAACTTCGCCTTATAAAGACAGATTTCACGTTAAAAATAGGAAAATATTTTGGAAGATTACGAACATGGCGTGTAGGCCGATCATAAAAGATGTTACATATTTCTTGATGATTCCATTGTTCGAAGAAGTAGCAAAAGTTTATTACTTGTTTGAGTCTTTCCAGGCCTAACGCAATAACTTCAAGTCTGGTCTACTCTTTCTTTTATAAAACATGGAATTTCTATCAAAGCAAAATATTCTTCTGAATTATTCCTTACCAAGGAAAAAAACTATCATCATGGGGAAATGGAGCTTCTCAGAAAGAAATTTATCAACCCAAACCAAGATTACCAGTTCATATAAGATTACCTTTTAGTACCGTATAGTACCAAGATTACTCTTAGTATCATTTAGAAACCGATTTTATAGCTTGTAATGTCTAGCTATTAAACTTCCAGTGTGACTGCACTGGAGTGCAGGAACCAGACAGGAAAGGGGTTAAAAAAACCCTTTAACAGTTTTTTTTAAACTTACAATGCATCGACTTAGCCTCGCTCAGACAGTAACTCAAATAAAAAGAACTAAACTTTAGGTTCAAAGGTAGTAACAGAACAGTAGAGTTTTCCGCAGGGCTCAGATAATCATGTAATCTAAAACCGCATCGTCTAGTGGCAGCAGAATAATAACTGTTATGCCACTTTAACCATCAATAAATACAGAATCATAAGCTCATGCTACAGAGGTACAGTACTCGTCCACTCTCTCTCCTAGAGCTCAGAATTTAAACTTTTTTTTTCCTACTGGTAGGCATTGCATTCTTTCGCGCGCGCTACCAAATTTACATAATCTAGCATTGATAAGTAGAAGAATGAAGGCTTATGTGAAGGAAAGCATAAACGTAAACATAACTGGCTAGTCAAAATAAATATAAATCCCTACAAGCTAGTAATATTTTTTAAAATACGTATTATTCCCTACTTATATAGCTTTTTCATCAAATTCTTATTTTAATTATTGTTTTTACAATCCAAGAGTTTGTAACAGTATGTATAGAGTGCATAAAAGGATAATAATAAAAAAAACTGGTTTTTCAATGAGACTGTGTTTGGAAAAATTTGCGACGTACGCTAAATTACGAAGTATTATTGGAAGGTTTTACTTGCACCGTTCAAAAACGTTTAAAAGTATCTTTTAAAGTATTATATTCAAACGCGTGAAGATCTTTAATGCACTGCTTTTCATGGCTAAAGCTTAGAGTGAGGTCTTCTGGCATTAAAAGTCATGAATAACATAAAAAGATTTCTTATAAAAACAGGGAACAAATGTCGCAGCTTATGAAGAGGTAACAGAATATTGTGCTTTAAAACGGAATTCCTAGTTTTCAAAATTCTCAGAATGGAAATGAAAAACAAAATTTTTGAGGAATGACAGTAGAGAGACTTGATGTTAAAACCCTCTAACCGGCAAGGCCGTATATATGCGGCCTAGAATATTTTTGTGATATCCGTACGAACGTATATATACGTACATATTAAAATATATCAAACAAATTAAGGCAGTATATTAAAAGTACATAAAGCAGATATAAAATGCCAGGAAAGTTTACACATTAAATCAAGAAAATAGATTTTTCTGGTAGCAGTTTTGGGAAATCTATGCGTTCTTAGCGAAAACCTTGGCCGGTCAGAGGGTTAAAAGCTACAAGATGCTATTAGATCGGAATGTTCTGAGCACAGTGCTGAAACTGAAGACAGGAAAAGCAGGAATAACATGAAGGAAAAAACGTGAAGATGAGAATGAAAGAGGAGGAATTTGCTCTGAAGGAATATTGAAATCAGCAGAGAAATTATTGCACATACCGATCAACAAATTGAAATCAAGTTTCAAGATAACAGAAATTTGAGCACTATATTCTGGGGTAGCTGAAAAAGTCTCAATAATCAAAGGAAGGGGAAAAAAAAGCGTACAAGTAACATTTTCAGAAAGGAAATTTAAAAGTTTGCTCATGTAATTTTTTTATTTTTATTATTTTATTGAAACCGGTCTTAAACAAAGGGCCATATACTAAATCTCCGAAGATTGCATTCTTTATAAAATATACGGCTGTTTACTGATTATTCGAGTGTACTCGCACATTAATAAAGAGACATAAATAAACATTTATTTGCAGTACTTCTTTTTTCAGGAACATTGTGATGGATGAAAACATTCACTTTGAAAACATTATATAAACACTATATAACTGTTAAAATATGCTTTATTTAATGAAAATCTGTGTATATATATAGATATCCGTGGCAAAGCTGAAGGTACGATGTTTTCAAATTTGATTAAACTGTGGGATTTTCCTATGTAATCCTAAAGTTCAAACTTAGAATCCCACGAACACTGACAAGCCAATAATCGCTTAAGTGTGTGAACAGAACACGTAAGACTTAAAGGGGCTTTACGACCCTTTATTTTTCAGTGTATTTGTAGAGACATTAGGTATTTTTGGAAGCATCAGACATGAAAAATAAGCAACGCCTTCGCCGGGAATCGAACCAAGGACCTCTCCGTTACGCGTCGAGCATGCAGACCACTACACCTCGAAGGCATGCGAAGAAGGCGGGGGAAATACCTTATATATTTACAATGAGTTCCTACTTGGAACTTTACACAAAGCCGCCACTTGGGCTTGAACTGAAAATAATAATAATTTAAACTAAAACTAGCTTAACTAAGCTATTTGAAAGGTATAGCTGAAGCTATCAGAGATCTAACTAGTTGGCCCCTAAGTATTAATTAAATCGGCGAAGCCAAGCAAGGGCCTAAGGTATGGCCGAGCGTAGTAACTAAGAGAGAAATTAGCCAAAGGCAAACGCGCGCTTGTCAGTTAATCAGATTCTCTCTTTCTCGAAGTCGGTGAAGTTACGACTTAAATAGTACTCTTTCTCATTTGCATTAACTGAGTTTCTGAAATTACATTCTGGTACAAAAGTGTCAGCTGAAATTAGAATAAGATAGGAAAGATACAAAACTTAAAAATAACTGTTAATAAACTTAAGATAAACCTTACAAAACTTTGACGCAAAAATTACGAGATTTGAAACACTCTGAATCATCGATATTGAACCTCAAACCAATACATATAAGTAGCAGGCTTTTCTCAAAATACTATAAAATTAACAGGTGAAAGTAGATGACAAATAATAATGAAGCAGATACTCACATAACCTTTTAAAAGAGTAAACGATTGACATGGGACTTCAGGCAATGGAAAGATTCTTCTCACTTCGGTCAGCGTCATTCATCTCCCATGCATTTTCAAATTATATTGCTTTCTATGTGTCTGACATCTAGCATCAGTTTCATATTTTTTCCTGGTTGATCAAAATTTTCGGAAAATTTATTTAGAATTACAAGAATTTTTTGTATGGCTTAATCATCGATTTTTACCGCCCATTAATATTACTTTTCTAAATAAAAATAAAACATTTTCTAAATCTAACTTTCCGAATGTTGAAGACAAGACCTTCTAGTTTATAGCACTCGTGTTAATAATTAAATAAATTTTTATGAATTGACATTTTTATACATTGCGGTGGATATTAGTCTTAATGAATACCAATACAGTTATTTTCAAATGACATATTTTTAAGATGAATATCTGATGATTTGATGACAGTATTAAATTTTGATCTCTTTTCAATTTAGAAAATAAGGCAATGAAAATAGTTTTCATATCAAAAAAGATTCTAAACATTTTTTAATATGTAAATGGCCTTCTTTCGCAATATTGATTGGGCTCAAATTCTAAGATTTTTTTTCATGGAAACGTAACTACTTTTGGTAAATTACACGACAGAATTTTCATTTACTTGCTTTCTTCTGAAACAATTGTTATATTTTGCAGTTTGGTTTTATAATTAAGCTGAAGAGAATCTGAAAGCTTCAGTTAAAATTCATTCAATAATTTACAGTTATGAACGTTTCTTACGTAATAAACAGCAAGGGAAATCAAAATGTACAATTTACATATGAGGGGGAGATTGCATCGCCGAATGCAAGTTAGCAACAGACGTTAGCTTACAACGAATCCCACAGTCATACCACAACGCCTTATAAAGAACCATGCCGGACCAGTTCGCAAGCATCGATAGTTTATAATCGAGATAGCCAAAGCGGAAAGCGTGAGCCGAGGACACCATTTGCAGGATGAAATGCGTTAGAGGCCTTTCGGAATTTTGTGAGCTTGTTCGAGACAATCCACTGTTGCGAATGAGCTCAATGTGCATTGTAGTACCATCAATAGGCTAATGAATAGTCATCAAAGGGATCAAAATCCTCGTTGAAGATGTGTGGCTGGACGCCAGACTATTACCATAACGGCAGATGATAGTTACCTGTTGCTATGTGCAAGACGCCGTAGATCACTAGCAGCTGGCATTGCATATCTCTGCTGCTGCAGAATGGTCCGTATCACGTCATGTTGTGTCAAGCCGACTGCGCGAAGGTAAACTGTACCTTCATTGAGCTGTGGTTTGTGTTCGTTTGTCCCCATTACATCTCAGAGCGCGGTTGAACTTAGTCCGTGAACATTGCAGTTGGCCACCAGATCACTGAGATCAAGCACTGTTTACGGATGAGTCTCGATTTAGCACCAAAACGACCTATCTGAAGGGCAATGATATGGCAAGAGGAAGGGACACACAACTGGGCTCCAAACGTCGTCGTAAAAGACCCTCACAAAGAAGGAGGCTTACTTGTATGGACTTGGATTGCAATGAACTGCCAACCTCTACGTGATTCTCGGTTGTTCCGCCACAGCGGCCGAAATACAACAACCTCTTCAGCGTCCTTTGATCTCTCTAATGAGTGCTGACGCGATATTTATTAAAGATAACATCCTCCTGCATTGAGCTCGAAGAATGCGGAGTTATCTGAAGAGTAAAACCATTCCATACCTGCCGTGACCTGCTGGATCACCAGACCTGAATTCCATGCAGCATTTGTGGAACATGCTGGGACGACGGATACCAGGTCGCCATGTGCCACCAGGCACCCTCCCCGAGCCCATACATGCATTACAACAGACATGGGTGCTATTGCCCCAACAAGTGATCAGTGACACTATTGCCATTTTGCCTTTCCGTTGTCAAGCATGGATTTCAACTAGGAGAGTATCATACTCGTTATTAGCCTGATGTTTCGATTTCACATTCTTCCAACCCATTTGGGCATTCGCGATGTGATGGTCGTAATACATGTATTTTTGGAAGTCTTTGCTTTGCTTAGAAATAACATAATGTCTCTACATCTCTACAGTACTTAAAAAACTTCTTTCTAAAATTTTAAATTAAAAAAAATAATATTACCTTAAAAATAATAAATTTGTAAATTGGAATTTTAGCTTCAGTTTGTAATTCTCTTAATTTAATTTTAAATAATAGAATTTTAATATGTGAATTACCCTTTAATTATAATTATATACATAGAGAGAGAGAGAAAATGTTGTGTCTTATATAATAAAATACATAATATGTATAATATTTTTATTAGAGTCGAGAATAATTCAATATTTCGCAGTAAATTCTAAAATATCTGAGAGAATTCCTTTTAGAAACTTATTTTATTGCTCCAGCTAGCTAAAGTTACCTCATCTATGCAAATATCGATTAATTTCAAGCATATTATTATACACACAGATGAAAAAAAAATCTCAAAATGCTTATACCCTCCTTAACTCTTTTAATTTGAGCAGATTTTCCCTTTTGAATTCTGAGCTTAGAGAGTATTCCTTCCCTGTAATTATAATGAATTGCCATCTTTAATTAGAAGCCATTTCTTTTCGGATAGTAAATCGATAAAATAGAGAGGGCTTGACAGTTATAATAAAATTGCAAGAAATTTATCGTGAGAAAAAAAGAAACATTTACAAGCTGATCATGGAATAAAGCGTTATATTTTTTACAAATCTTTCACCCTAGAATTTAGACAAATTATTTCATGAAAATTTATGTATAAGTAGTCTGTGACTCGCTAAACCGATCTCGAGAAAATTCATAGAAATATTTGCAAAATGTTAGCAAAATTTTCTCCTTCAAGGCTTTGTGTTAAGATGTTATAGAAAAAAGATTAAAAAGCAAGAATGTGACCGCAGCTCAATGCGTATTATTACATAAATAAGTTAGCATTAAATTACAAAATCACCTCTCCTCTGAGACGAGAAGGTACATTCGAATTGATTTTCTTTTACTGAAAAAAAGTTCATTTTAGAAAAATGATGTTTATTAGTGATGTTCTTCTACATTTCCTGAAATATGGGTCATTTTAAGAAGTGGTCGTCTTAAGGAAATTATTGCCACGGCAGGGATCATTGAATACTTAGGTTCATAAACCAACAAAACATAGGTATAATATCATGGCCTTGTGTAAAATCAAGACTTCTACTTCAGTTGGCGGTGCTTTGATATATTTTACTGTACCATGCATACATTTTATCTTCAATGTACTATCTGATGTTCTGTAACACTTTGTTCACTTAGAAATGGATACCAGGCAATTATTAAAATTATTTAACTATGAAATATAAGCCAGAAATTATGTTGCGTTGTGTTATGACATATCTCACTTGTCTGACAGCAATATCAAAACAAGCCCACGAAATTCATCATGGCAAGGACAGCAAAATTGCGCTTGTAGTTGGCACCATACAGGTGACGGTACCATACAGAGCCTACAGCACCATACAGGTGACGGTACGACTTGGGTCATTTACGCCCGCCAGTTCTGAATAAGCACACCGGAGGAGCGGATCCAAGGGTCTTCCACAGAGAACTTTCGTCTCGCCATATATTTAGAGGGCTTCCATGCTGCACAGACATTATGCATTTACAAATGTCCATGCCTCCTTTTCCGGAATTGGAACTCGGGCACTTCGGTATCACAGCAGGCTGCCCTAACCACTATACCGCCTGGGCGGCACCCAGAAATTATAACACAAATTACAAAACAGGAAAAAAGTCGAAATTAAAGATATCTTCAAAAATTCGCAAAATTTCGCTCTGTGATTAGTTACTACCCTAACTATAACTTCTGTCTATCTACACTCATGTCCATAAATTAAGGATAACGCAAAATCAGGCAAAGCAAGAATTAGAAGCAAAACAAATTTCACTTATTTGTAGAGCTTATTTATTAAATAAAAGGTAAACAGCAAAAATAGATGCCATATGTTTGATATTATTAAAAAAATTAGCGATTTTTTCTCCCTGGAGAAATTACAAAAAAAACCTATTTACAAAAAACCAATATTACATGGTTGGTATGATTGTTAATACATTGCATGTCTCCCAGACGATGCAATACAGTCAGTACAATGCCTAGGCATGCTGAGCATCAAATTATCGATCTGATCTTGAGGGATATTACACCACTCAAAAAGCAATGCTCTCCGAAGTTCCGGTAGACATGTAGGACGAGGTTGACGGGCTGTAACTCGTCGGCCAAGCATGTCCCACACGTGATCTGCTGGATTCAAGTCCGGTGAGAATGCTGACCAGTCCATACGGGTGATATCCTCCAATTGAAGGCATTCGCTTACGATGTTTGAACGGTGAGGACCGGCGTTGTCATCCATAAATACAAATTGTGCGCCCCGAAACAAACGTACATGTTGTTCCAGAATGACGTCCCGATAGATTTGGCTTGTCATGGTTCCAATTTGAACATGCAGGTCAATTCTGGAACCCAGAATAATTGCACCCCAAAAGAGCACTCCTGCAACACCGTAACGGTGTCGTTCAATGATGGTTTCTTGGTGGTAACGGGTATCTGGATCTCTCCATATGAAAGTCCGCGAGAAACAGACAGCAAGCTAAAACTGGACTCGTCGGAAAACATCACACAAGCCTACTGTTGCGGTGTCCACAATGCATGCTCTCTACTCCAGGCTAACCGCAGGCGACAGTGAGTTGTAGTAAGTTCTGCCTTGAAATTGTCGTACCAGTGGCTGAAGAGAGCTGACGAGACAGGTTTGAGGCTGTGCTCCGCCTGTTTCTTTTGGCAGTAACTGTCAAATACCGGTCCTCATTCGGCGTTGTAACTCTGGGACGACCTGTGCTGTAACGTCTACTCACATTACCGTCATCTTGGAATTGTTGCCAAAGCCTGGAGATGACACTCTGGGCAATTCCATGTTCGTCCGATACTTCCAGTTGGATACGCCCACATTCCAGACGGCCGATAATTCTACCACGTAAAAAATCATCCAAATGCGTCCTTTGTGTCATAAGTATTCGGTTATTGCACTGAAATGCTTATAAAGCGCCTGCGAACAATTTTACTTCTTTTCCTGTATTCCTTATATATCACTCTCTTACACTCTCGTCATCGTGACGTACCATCGGTGTCATCTGGTTACTTCCTGAAATTTGCTTATAATTCTTGAAGATGTGTAATTTTACAGGTGATACATTTATTTTAGAGTTCGATTTCCGCGTTTCTCTGAATTATCCTTAATTTATGGACATGAGTGTAGATAATGGTATAGAAGTAAACGCAAAGGCAAAAACCGAGTTAGCTCGCATTTTCCGTGACCAATTTAATAACCAATAGTTAAAGGTTTTAATGGGCTCCCTAAGTATTACCTGTATTATTTCAAAAATGTATAAAAATAATTTGAAACAGTTCTCTTCTATATTTGGTTTAATTTAGAAATATTTAATTCTTTGGGATTGTGGGTGTCTACTTATCTCTTGAGCCATAAAATTCTTCATTGATTTAAATGATTACTTTACGTTTTATAATAATCATGTACAAATGATAAAAACAGGATAAATGAGTAATGAGCATTACCATTGTTTTTGTTCAACAGAAAAAAACTATCCGCTGTTGAAATGAAGAAATATTCCAATGATTTAGATATTTACTAAAAGTTTTGTAGCAACCATGAATGAACAATAAAACAGCGCAAATTTATAATGAGTATTACCGCAACGTTTCTTCAACATGTAGTGACTGACCACTGTTTAAATGAACAAACTGTGCCAAAAACCAATCACTGCATAAGCTCATGTAAATATACACATAGCACATTTATGTTATATATGAGCTGTGAGCATAATATGCCATCTTATGTAATATGCATTCGTGTTAAGGAGTCGTTACGTTAAAATTTTGACCGAATTTTATGGGCAAAATTTCGCTTTCTGAGGGAAATAATTCTTCAGTTTTTCCCCGTAATAATCATGACTTTGACCGAAATTAATTCCATTTAAATTAATATATGATTTTTCATTAACTATAATTAGGAACAACAAAGCGAAACAGCTCACGCAATAATTCATGAAACGAATTCATGAAATGGAGAATTTTCATACACCTCCATATGACACAATTAATGAATTTCATGAACTAAAGCAGATAATGTACTAAAAAACTTAAAATAACGGACGAAAGCGGATTTTTTATAAAAATTAAACGACAATTAGGAATAAATCTTAAAAATATAAATATTACATGTATTTAATTGTTTATGATATATAAGACATCAACATTTTTTTTTCTAGTATATATTTTTTACAGACAGATCAATCAGAAACCTCTGAATATAGCAAGTTTGTGGGAAAGAAGGCGAAAATAGAAAGATAGCGATTGGTTTCGACAAACTTATTATGAACTTTTCTTGTTCTACAATTCTGAAAATTCTATCTCGGAATTTAAATATAAGTAAATGATTCACAACTTTATTTTTTTTAACTACAACACCTGTGGTTAAAACATTTGGTTTAACCACAGGTGAACAAAGAACATTTGGTTATTTTTTATGCAGGAGAAGTAAAAAATGAGCCATGCACTCCTCAGGACTCAAACCTCGGACCTCTAGAATACGCACCGAGTGTGCTGACCATTACACACGAAGGCATGCTAAGAATGCGGGAGAAATACTTTATGAACGTAGCTAATTTTGTAAGATGAAGTATATTATGAAACATAATAACACTTTGAAGGAGTAACATTCTTTTGCAATTTCATAATTTGTTTCTGTAATCGAGCAAAAGAAAAGTCGTTTCACCTTAAGATGAATTAACTTGGTTAGAGGTTGGATAGAAGGTCAAAGAGTTAAGAAAGTTTGCAACATTTGGAAAACTAATTAATGAACATCAAGCTTCAGAATTGCGGCTCGAAACTAAAAGAAAGTAAAGGCTCCTGAAAAACAAGAAAAAGCAAGGAAAAAAATTGATTTATTATCTTTTTTTTTTCGAAATTCTCCTAAAGCTCTGGCAAAAAAGGAGATAAATGGAGAATTCAGCGCTTATATGTTAGAAAGAGAAAATTTCATTGCGTGACGCAAAGACCAAAAGTAATAATTCAAGGTGTATAAAAGCATAAAAAATATCACAAATAAAAAAATACTTAAGTAACTTATAATATAATTAGTTTATAGATCTTTGATATTTTTTATATAAGAATTTAAATGTAATAACACTAATAATTTATACAGTTACGAAATGTTCAGCTGCGGTAAGATACCTTCTCCAAAAAGCAGGTTTAGGGTTGCCAGAAAATGACAAAGGATTACACGGTTGCTGGATTGGGCTCAAAATCGCCCATTTGGTGACAAAATCAGCGATGTGCCATAGACGGATGGAGAACATTCTAGAACGAATTCTTACCGGTTTGGCTCAGAATGTTCACAAAGTCAGGCCAAAAGCTATATAAACACTGCATATACGCGGAGTAGCAGTTAATCATGAGCGCATCGAGAGTGTGCATAGGTGATGTTTTCGATTATAACGTCGAGTGCACCACGAGTTGTAGTGTGGAGAGTGTCGAGATTACTTTGAGTTCCGAGAACGACGGAACCGAATCGGGAGCTGTACCCTAGTTCTTTACCGTGAAGCTGTCTTTAGCGTTACAGCCTGATAGCCTGAAGGCTGTATTTACTGATTGTATCAGCGTGTTTGTAGTTTTTCGACGACTGTAACTGTGATTTTGGAATTGTCCAGAGTTTTACTGCCTAAATAAATGGTGTTTTTATTCTTCATAAAGTGTTATCGGCAATTACTCCAAATCCACGACCCCGTGCAAAAACAACAACGTTTTCACAAGAACGTATTCGCAATTCTGATGTTAGTAATATTTAAATGATTGAAACTTAAATTTATTTAAATGATTAAAAATATAGCAAAAGAGAAAATTATTTCTTCCCTAAATGAAAATGGCAGACTGCTACATGAAAGTAAATAGAATTTTAAAAAAGGGATTGCGTTTACATTATCCATCATTTCACCTATTATATTTTTTTGTACTAGAACGTGATATTATAATATAAAATGATAATGAGTTTATATATCTCCCGCACTGTACTGTTTTTCTTAACGACAAATTTATTTTTTAATGGAAAATCATAGTTTACGTTTTGTAGTCTGTTGTAGTTTTCCAAGCCTTTACTTTATTGCTGTAGCCTTTACTTTATTTTTAGAGGAAAATTGTCACAAGTATATCGCCCTTCTCATATATATTTTTATTTTTAGAGCAAAACCATCAATAATTTTAAATCACCATAAAAAATTCAAGATTTTTCTTGAAAAAAAATCCTACTGAATTCTAGTAAATTTTATGCATAAGTGATTTCGGTTTTTATGCTTTTCCGATAACGGAATATTTCATATTTTAAGCACTACCGTCTTCTCGTGGCCCCCAGCAAGAGATATATCTGCCAGCCACCATTTTACTTGCATGGATGCCAATAAAACTGCTTATTTAAATTGCTGTTTTAGTGATGACGATGATCGGGTATCCCCTATGCAAGCACCCCAACAGTTTGACAGTGTTTTAAGATTATATTGTTATTTTTTGGTCATTTACGATTCTTAACAAAAACAGATCTAGTCCATTTTTGTGCTATGTTATATAGCCTACGATTTTCTTTTTAAATGCAATGATATTAACTTCTCAGACATTCAAAGCATTATGGTGGCATTTTTAATGTTTTATGTGAAAGACATATTTGGAAAAGACTGTAAATGTTTTCAGTAAAGATATATGTTTGATTAAATGTACTGAGATTGGAAATAATCATTAAAATGGGCAATCTGATACTATTTTTGGCATGTTAAATTTAAGTTACACGGATTAAAATTACATGTCTATGGTAAACTATAAAAGTAATCTTGAGATATAGAAATTTCTGTTAACATAAAAAATATAGCAGGAAAATTGTGCAATAAAAATATCAAAAGAAAGACCAAATATAGTTATTTCATAAAATACAAGCTATATGAATCATGAAATGTCTATGTAATTCTCTGGAGATTTAATATCCGATGCTCTGAGTTTCTCAGATCTGAAATTTACAGTTATTCCTGCTTTTCAATGCTGTGGAGATATATTTTACTATTTTCTGACAGACTGTTCTTACGTTGAATATATTACCCAGAGACTAAGTCTGAAAAATTCTTCTAAGAAAACAAATTAGTGCTAGTAAACTGTGAAATCTTTAATGTATTACTAGTTTATTACACTTAAAGTACATCAAGGAGAAAATAAAACAACCTTTTGATACTGCTAGAAATAGAAATACCATATGCACTTTGCAAAATGAAAGCACAATCTGGATTATCGCAATTTGATTTATGAAGGTTGAGAAACGTGTATATTCCAAGTGTATAAGGCATGTGAGAATGGGTAATTTCGTTTGAGTTTAATACTAGATTCCCTAGAGTACTACAGGGTTTTATTTATCATTCCAGATTCCATAGAATATTGCACAATTTTACTTATCAAACATAAGAAATCTAAAAGAATCTAAAAGAAAATTCCATAGAAATGTTTTCTATCAAAATTGTTTATTATAACACTTTCGTTTGGCCCGTATTGCTAGAAATATTGAAATAAGTGCATAAGCATTCAATTTTGGAAATAAAATTTAAAAGCAGCGTTAAAAGTGTTCTTAAGAATTCATGAAGATAATTCTTAATGAAATTACAATTCTGTTTAAAATAATGTGGCTAATATTATCTTCTGAATTTTAGCCACTGTAGCAGAAAACTAGCTAAATGTGAAAGATAATGCTCAGTTATTATTTCTAAAGCTTGCTATAATTTTACTCGTACCTATTGTATTACCTAGATTCCAACAAATTACGGTTAAACTTTCATATAACGGCATCACTTTTTGTTAGGAGTAGGTAACTTAGAAAACTATCTGACAGGAAAATTTAAATGCAAATAATGTAAGCTAGGAAATAGATATAAAATTTTTAAAAAATGATGAGATTTTATCAGAATATATATATATATATATATAACAAAATACGATGGCTATGCTAAGAAACGATTGCAAACCTCAAAATTAACTATTCTAAATTTGGTGTTCTCCTCCTAAATTCACCTATTCTCCCAAATTCGAGATCTTTCCATGTTACATAAGGCTGCTTAAAAAATGGAACTAACACCCAAAATTAACCAATCACACTTTAGTTGTACTTTTGTACCTAATCTAGTAAAAGAAGCCACTAACTGTATAGTCTCTCTTTCGAATGGCTGCTGTCAGCGTGTCGTTCAGCCTCTGCTAGCCATTCGCTATTATTTTAAATGCAATTACATATCTAGATTTATGGGACGTGTTAAGCACTCTTCTATCAGTTATAAAAATATGTGCTAAGAAATTGAAAAGCATCACCCCAAAATAAAAGATGTTTATTATCAAGCTGGTCGTGCTTCTTCTCGGATCATTCCACTATGACGCAATTTCCGATCGTCTATGCAGCATTATTTTCGGCCTTGATTAGAACGTAATTGTTTTTATCTCCAGCCAAAAGTATACAACATTAGACACGCGCGCGCGCGCACACACACACACACATACACACACACACACACACACATATATATATATATATATATATATATATGCGATATTACTACTATTAAGGGTGCAGTCATGAATCTGTTTTTAACTTTTTTCCGTCATTTAACTTTTGGCTGTAGACATGGCTGAGTGGATCAGGCAGGAATAAGACGTTGGTAAAACTAATTCAGCGAATCGCCATATTTATTTCTAGGCACAACAAAATTATGGCTTTGGCAGACAAATTACTTTTGGATCATAGTTGACTACAAATAATTTTCATATACCCAGATAAAAAGCTGTGGCGTCATTTCAAGCAAATAAGCAGCCGTGTAAAAAATTTGCGTATTGCCAGCAGGAAAGTCCAAGCGAAAAAGAACGCAACAGTTCAAAGGAAGACGGGAGGAACTGATTGTTTTAGTTCGAGTTAGAGAAAGTTTTGGTTTACAATTACTTGATTGGGCAGGAGGTACCTGCATTAAAACGTTACGTAATTTTAAGAGCACCAAATTTAGAATGTTAATTTTGAGGTCGCCAATTATTTTTTAAAGCAGCTGTCATATTTTGTTATATCTTACATATATATATGATTTTACGCATCCTTCACATCTGCTAAAGCACAATTGTAAAAGTAAATAAATAGATGGCATTGTAACAGAGCCACCGTTAGAGGGTGCACAATGAGAAGTGAGAGTGAGTCCAAGCGCTTGTAATGGCGATATGTTGCTTTTTAAAAATGCCCTCCCAACACGCGGCTGGCCGTATAAATAAATGCATTTAAGCAAATTAATAAATTAAAATTTTAAGTATGGTAGTGTGTGTTCTGTTTACTATCATCTGCAAAATGAACATAAAGGAGCATTGGAAGACAACAAAAATCAGAGTAATATTCATAAATTTGTACATGTGATTTTTAAAGTTTAAATATACAGACCTCTTCATCAGCTGTAGAGGTGCAAATTTATGAACATTAAGCAAATTTCCTTTGTCTTAGCAGCAACAATAATTTCTATTCAGTACGTATTTTAACGCAGTTCAACATAAAAGGATATTTACAAATGTCAGAAACCGGCTATTAAATATGTATCGAATTACTTTAATGTGCATTCTCACGTACCACGAATGAAAAAAGAATGTTCTTTGAGGAGAAATGCTCGAATCCTTGGCTGCTGAATCCTTGATGAAGTTTGAAGTGGAAAAGGAAGGGGTAAAATTCGATTTGAAATTTGAAGGTATGTGATCTGTATTACTTATTGAATTGTTAAAATATTTGCATTGAAATATTTATGATAGTGTTATCAGCGTATAAAATAAATTATTAACTTTTACTCTGTATGAAAATACTAGAAAGCTTGGATTAAACCAAAGAGAAAAGGAAATCATTATGAAGATTAACAACCGCAAGTAAATAACAGAATGTTTGAATTATTAGTTTAAGAAACTCTATATATAAAATCCTTTGAAACATACGACATAAATCTAGAGGAGAGAACAGAACAGAAGTGTTGGATCTTGAAGCTGAAATCGAGAATAATCAGGAATACAGAGAACTCATTATTTCGCGAAAAGGAAAGTTAAGAATTATCTAAAAGGCAAATCTGTTGTTGAAGAGCATTTTCGAACAACGAACCAGTATGAACTTGCAGAAGCTATATGTAGAGACTCTTGATGGTGATTTCGAGAAATTTCAAGAATTTTGACACAGTTTGAGAATGGTCTTCTTAGTAACGAACGTTAGTCTAAAGTAGACAAATATAATTATCTTAAAGCTTCCTGAAATGGGTAAGCCTTAAGTAGTATTCAAGGATTATTGGTATCAGAAGTAATTCTAATCTAGCAGAGGAATTGCTTAGAGAAAGGTATGGAGAAAATGAAGTTATTTTAAGATCCCATACTAAACATTTATTAAATTTAAATGTTCTAAAATTGACTCCCATTTGAAACACAATACAGCAGAATTAAAGTTGTGCGGTTTCAGACTCTTGGTATTAAACTGAATTCACATAGAAGTTTGTCGTTCCCATTATTCATTAAACTTATTCCAGATTCTTTTGTGTTAGAATTATTTAGACAACATGAAAAAGATGATTCTTAGAACTTATGCCTCCCAATACGCGGCTTAGTATTATTAAAAGTTCTTCGAAAAATTGAAACGCTAGAAGAAACATTTTTGTTTCGACAATTAGCCAATAATAAATCCTAGACTACAAAAATAATAGCTCAGAATATAAACATTCATTTGATTTCCTGAAAACGGAAGTAGATTCCAAACGTTTAAAAGGAAAAAACGAATTCAATTCCTAACGCAGCTGCATTAATGTTGTATAACTTGTTTGCTTCTAATATAAAATGAAATTAATTTTTTAATTTGAAATTATTGATTGCTGTTTAATATTACTTTTAAAGCGCCAAGGATGACACTGATTTAGGCTGTAATTTTGACTTACTTCAAATGGTAATTTGTAATGTTTATTCCTTTAAAAAGAGCTTTCGAGGAGAAAACGTGTTATATTTAATATTTTATTGAAATTTTAATTTATGTTTTATGGTTTGTTTGGTTTTATTCTTTGGATGTAATTGCTGTTAGATTAGTTTTGGTAATAGGAGTTATTGCCCTCAGGTTTCGTTAAATACTTAATCTGGTTCTTGTCCTATTTATTCCAACTGGTGTTTCGACTTATTTTGAAAATTTAATTCTTTTCCCTTCCTTTTCTTTAAGGTACCGACTCTTTGTTTTCTGACTAAATCTGATAGTTTAACAGCTTATTATCATGATAAAAATTTTATGCAATGAATAACTAATTAGATCTTTGAGAAAACAATATTATATTAGAAAGCTACGTCTGAATTCCAAAAATGTTGGTATTTAAGGTTTTCCGTCTAAAATTCTTTCCTTATCCATTTTCGTCATACTTGGCGTGGGGTTAGGGGATATCACTTTTGGGTGACCTTATGAGGTTAGAGAATGAAATACTGATACCATCTTGTGAAAGGGGCTGATTGCGAGTGTTAAGAAAGGAACATGTTCACCACCTGGACATTTGAAGCGAGTGCGTATCTGACGTGTTGGGCATTCGACCTCGGTTGATGCTTTTCTAATATTAAAAAGAAAACGAATCGATTTCTGCTAAGTCTGGAACGCCCCTTTTAAATGTCCTTGTTGAGACTTCACTGGTTTTCCATTCCAGAGGACGCTGACAACTTGGGAATTCCTAGAAATTCAAGAGGTAGAACTGTACGGTATCACTCCTGCTTTATTAGCATGTCTTCTTGGTGTAGTGATCAGCACGCTCGATGCGAATTCAAGAGGTTCGTTGTTTGAGTCCCGGCGAGGACATTGCTCACTTTTCCATCTCTCCTGCTTCCAAATAATCTAACGTCTACAGTGGCGCCCAAACTAAAAAAGGAGGTTGATGATGATTCTTCACTACCAGATTTGGCAACTGGTTCCTCTAACCCCCAGTCGCCCTTTAAAAAGGGGAGTATATAAGGTATTTCTACCGCCTTATCAGCCTGCCTTCGTGGTGTAGTGATCAGCACGATCGACGCGAATTCGAGAGGTCCGTGTTTTGAGTCCCAGCGAGGGTATTGCTCATTTTTTCATCTCTCCTGCTTCCAAATAACCTAATGTCTCTACAGTTTCTTTACCAGAGAGGTAGCATTCGAAGAGGAGCAGTCGAAAGAAGAAGTGAGTTTTTCAGAGGGTGAAAAAGAAAAAGAGCTGGTGAAAAAAGAATGGATATTGGTGGCCATGGGATGGATCTTGCAGGACAAAACAAACCTGCAGCTCCCGGCACTTACAAATTGTTTAATTTTGTATTTTATTTGATCAATGGAAAATTACACTTTTGTTTTTATAACCGGTACTTACGAATTTGTTACATTTATTTAAAGGCAGATTTATTTATTTACAATCTTTTACAAATAACAATATTTTACAATAAATCTTTTACCATCTCTGTAAAAGATTTATTTACAATCTTTTACAGAGGCCTAACGGGTTAAATAATATCTCCAGTATTTGCCTGAAAAATACGTGCAGAGTTTCAAAATATTTACGTAAAAAGGATTAAATTTGGGTGTCCACCTCTTAATACAACTTCAGAGGCATGTTCTTAAATATTTTAATTACTTGACCTGCCACCATCATCAGTCGTCATATAATTAAGTACTGGATTTTAAATAGTAAAATATGTGTTTTGTTAAAAAAAGGACTTGTTGTTTTACAAGTTTTTATCACACAAATATTTCCACCGGACAATAAACCGAGTTCTCACAACACAATGCAAAACTTGTTTAATTATTCCTATTTTTTCAAACTCCTATATGTAGATTTGTTATGGCTGATTTGTTAGACTAGTGTTTGCATTTATTTATCGTATATGTATGTTGTGCAATTATAAACAATACTAGGTGCACTTCCGAAAATTTGCATTTTCTGTAACAGAGTTCTATATCTCCCGTTCTACTGGACCGTAATACAAAAGACACTTGGCGAAAAAGTCATTGTTCATACTTTCAAATAATTTTTACAAAATGCGTAAACCACATTTGGCGTTATTATTGTTTTGACAAGTATGGCAAATTTCAAAACGAGCCAATATGTAAATTCGCGTATATCTTGGGAAATTTTGAATAAAAAAACTCTAATTTTTTGCAGTTATGCTTCGAAATACATTACTTTATTATTATAGTAAAACTTTCATAGGTTATAATTCAGAACGTGTTCGAAAAAGTTATAAAATGATTTAAAAATACAAATTTAAAAAATAAATCATAAAGAATGCGTGAATTTTATTCGAAATGAACCTAAATTTCGAAATGTGATAGGAAGAATCAAAAACGTTTAATAAAAAAAGAGATATTAATAGATATATACAAAATTCAATTAACGCGGAGGAGCTAAAATTTTGATAAGCTAATTGTTTAAAAACTATTCATGCGATTTTTACAAAACTTGGCAATCTGGCATAATGTGAGTCGCAGAATCGAAATATGGGAAAAACATCGGTATGTTATATGTAAAAAGTTCCGATTTTATGTAAAAATACCTAGATTAGAGCAATGCTATATATGCATCTAATATATATCCTATGTCGCGCTTTCGAGACATGAAAAACGCAAGTTGAATTTCGTCAATCGGCCCAGCAGAACGGGAAATATTGAACTGTCTTTTTTTTTCTTCGCAGTGTAGCTATTCCCTTAAACAATTACAGTAATGGAATATTGATATTAAACTAAACATTATTAAACTCTTAAATAAATTAAACATTATTCTAACTCTAAGCGAATGTTGGTTCCAAAATGAAATTAATTACCTCTTATTAAACTCATCTTAACTGTTAAACAAAGACATGTAATAGGGTATAAATATTTTCTATCGAATTCTTATAAAAAATTAACTAAAGAATTATAATCTGCATTAAAAAGCTTTTAAAAATGTAAATATTAAATACACATTAAAAACTTTAAAATTACTCTCGAAAGAAAAGCAACCTATTCAAGTAAAGCATGGTAAAATTCAAATACGAGCTTATTGTCTTTTGTATTACGGTTATTCTTTAGTCCGTATGCTAACCTGAAAATTAGAATGCTAAGCAAGATGAATGATGTACAGAATAATCATTCTGTTTATTCTATCTTTAACCCAATTACGAGTTTTCTAGAACGCAGCTGTTCGATATACGCAAATTACGTGAAGCTATGAAAGCACTTTTGCAACCAAAAGCTACTCCGCATAAGGAAACATGCGACTCCTTAATTAACATTGTGCGAATAATGTAAAATTGGAATTTATAGCTTTGCCTAATTGATACCCCCCATGTTTCGTGATCCAAAATTTTAGATGTAGTCTATGCATCATCGCTTTAGTCTCGCAAAATAAACCTTTAGTGTCGTCATGATTTTAAATTTTATATAATAATATGTAAAATGTACCGAAAGGCCTACTGACTCCAGAAAATTTTAATTTAATAGATATGTTACCTGCAAAGTATGAAACGCCCGCGTTCTGTAGAATGTCTAGTCATTGTATATAATGCCGGACGTTTTAGGTAAAGAATGAAATATGAGAATTGTGGCATACTTTCCCTAGGTATTGTATATACCAACTAGGCATTCTATAGAATGACAGATGCTCTTTAGGCAAAGCATGAAAAAAGGTTATGATAAGGCTATTATTTAAAAGAACATCGTTCCTCAAAAATGCAAATATTGTTCTGAAAAGTTAATGATTGAAAGTGTCATTAAAAACTGTTATTCGAAATATGTAAAATAAAATACTGAGATGATCTTGATACAACATTATAAGTTTGTATTTTCTAGCTGGCTGAGACTGGGCATCAATAAGATTTACTTAAAAGCGGAAATTAAATTCAGAAGCAATCATAAGTTTCACATCAACACCCTTTTTAATACCTTTTTGTTTTATTTTATGACAGGGCTAACAAAGGTAGTTATAGAGTTGAATATCATTACACGTAGCGTTTTTGTAGTTGGTTGAAAATTTTTTTAACACTGCGTCACGTCGTCCATGTGCAGTACTCAAATGGAAAATAACTCAGCGTCCGTAATGCAATACTCTATAGCACTCACGCTTTCTTTAACAGGGTAAATGAATGCACTTTCGTTTTCCAAAAACATCAAATCCTAGCAATTCAGCAGCCAGTAGTCCCGTGGTTCCTTCTGAGTTGTCATTTTAACTTTTTTACGTCATTACGTAAGTAGTTTCAGTTCTTCGAAACGAATCAGAAGTGAATTTCATACTTTGCCGATTTGTCCTTTGGCATTCTGTAGAATGCCTAGGAAATGTGTGAAATAAGAATCGTTTCATACATTGCCGGCTAGTTTTAAGCATTATATATAATCTCTAGGCATTTATAGAATACCAAATGTCAAACTTTGCCGGCAGCATATATATATTAATTTAATGTTGCAACCGTTTATGTATGAATGTGATTTGGAAGAAAATACTGCATATATTTCAAATAACTTGTGGGGTTTTACTTATTTAATTCCAAAGTTCAAACTTAAAACCCCAAGAACGCTAACAAGCGGGAATAATCTCTCAAGTGTGGGAATAAACATGTAACACTTAAGAAGGATGAACTACCCTTTATTTCTTAGAATAAATACAATCAGCTCCTACTTGGAGTATATACAAAGCCTGCACTTGGGCTTGAACTTAAATAATTATGAAACTAAACTAACTAAGCTTAACTAAAGCTATCTGAAAGATATAGCCGAAGCTATCAGAATTCTAAGTAGTTGGCCCCTAAGTATTAAGTAAGAAGCTAAGCAAGGATCTAAAGTAGGGCCGAGCGTAGTAGCTAAGACAGAACGTAGCCAAATGGCAAACGCGCGCTAGTCAGAAAAATCAGACACTCTCTCTGTAGAAGTCGGTGAAGCATTGACTTAAATAGTACTCTTACTCATTTGCATTCACTGCGTTTCTGAAATTACATTCTGGCAGGAAATTGTAAGCTGAAATTAGAATAAACAGGAACGAATCTTAACTTAAAATAACTGTTAATAACCTTACAAACTCTATCACTTTAAAATTTATCAATTTCTAATATCACAATAAATAAACAGATATTAAAAGATTCCTTGCTAAAATTTTTAAACAATTCCAACAAGTATTTATCAGTTTTTCAAGGTATTTTAAACTACAAATATTTTCTCACTTCAGAATTTTTCTCACAAGCGCATCGCCCCAGCAGTGGCCGAGGAGTTAATGCCACTGAATACTGGTAGCATTGTTTTCCCTATGTTGCAGTTTTCTCTATGTGCAATGTAAATACAAGCTAGTTTCCCTCAGAAAGGGCTCCACGAAGACATGTCTCGTCTTAGGCAAATAACCCTCGTTTTGCCAAATTCAAATAACTTGCTCACAAGCGAATCAATAGAAGCCAACGTAGACTAAATATTTGAATCCTTTTGATTGAAATCTTGTGTTTGTTACATTGCTGTATTATTTTGTATTATTTTATTTATTTAATTACTGTGCCTGTCAGATGGGAAAGTGTTTAGTGATTCTGGCCGTCTTACTAAAAGGCCGGGTTCGAATCCGGGAGAAAGCACGGATGTAACTTGTCTATCCTGTGACAGGCAGCAACGGTAATCTACTTATTAAGCGCCTCCATAACAAAGAGCCTACCTCCGGGTCTTAGTAGTGGCCAACTCCTATAGACGGCTAGAGCCCTGCCATTGAAAAAACGAAAATATTTACTTTTCTAGAATCGTGATTTTTTTTATTTATTTCAGATTTAAGGACATTTGTAGCCACATGGGTAGTATTTAAGCTTTTATTTGTTGCATAGAATTGCAGATCTTTTAAATCTGAGTGAAACGGCTTTGAAATTGTAAAATGGCTCAATTAGAACATGAGAAATCTCCAGATATTGCCTACATAGCGACAAATGTTGGGGCGTTGGTGACTACATCACCAACGCCCTTCAGAAAGAAACGGTCTTTGTCTCGAGTTTTAATTGAGCCTAACAAAACCAATGCAAACATTGTCATAGACTGAAGAGTATGAAGAAGCATGTAAATGCCTGAAAGCTGCTTTAACCTATTATCCCATGTTGTCTCACATACGGGTAAAAATTCCCTAAATATTTTATGTGATCTAAAAATCGCACGTTAATATTTTAAGTTCACTATAACTTATTAATAGAAGAAATTTAAAAGTTGTTCCAAGACAACTAAGAAAGGGAAAAAAATAAGAAATGAATCAAATAAATTCTGAACTTATAGCTACTATTTCAACATACTTTAATACAGAATAGGGATTCCCAAGCTTTGTCTCGCACTGATCCCTTAAAAAAGAATGGTTTTCTTCATTGGTAACTGTCATTTGACTATAACGTCCGTTAACAAATATCAGCAGCTGGCATGGATGAAAATATACTCGAAGATTTTGTTATGGTCCACTTGTTTTCCTGTATTTTCCATTTATTTTCTTCGTATCTTCTATTGTGTTTTCTCTTGTTTCTGTGTTTTACCCTTCATACTGCACTTATGTCTCAAAATATTTCTATGCTTAAAAAATGTTACTGATTTTTAAAATGTATTAAGTAAATTTGTGCCTGTTTTCCGTTAGATTTCTCTTAAAATCTTGCACTAGGAAATAAAACAATTTTAATTATAGTTCTATTAAAAATATCTCGCTGATCTACCAAGACCTGACTAAATACAAAATACAAAACAATATTTAAAGAAATTAAACAATGAAGAATCTGCGTAAATGTATGTTTGTTTCTCGCAGTATTATGAAACAACGGTACCTAAAGCTATCAAATTTTGAATAACGTACGTTTCCACCAAATATGGGCATATGGAAGCTTAAATTTGGAATTTATTTTATTACCTATTTCATATTCCGTAATGATTTTATGAGGTTTTGATTAAGAAGCTCAAGGTTTTCAATGTGAGCAATGGCAATACTGCACGAAAAAAAAATTATCTCCAGCACACAAAACCGTGTATCGGAAATTCTAAAGCTACTTTCTTTTAAATATTTTGTGATATTGCTGTTGGAAAATAAAGGTAGCATACAAAACACTAAAAACTGCCCCTTTTGGACGTAATATAAAATCTGAAATATTTCATATTTTTTAAGCTTAATTTATTACTAAATTTTATGATTAAAACGGACAAATTACAGAAGGCGTAAGTTTCCTGAAATTAGATGGTAAGGAAAATTCAGGTGATGAAATTCATATAACTGAAAGATCTCTACTTAGTATGCAAGGAATTAAATTGGGAATTATGTTATTGCTTGTAGAGATCCCCACTTTTTTTTAATAACTAAATGTTGAGGAACCTAGTGAACAGCTAAGTGAATAATCGCTTAAGTTCAGAGCCGTAAACTCAAGAAGGGTTAATTACCCTTTATTGCTCAAAATAAAGATTCACAGATGGCCCTTTTTTCAGAGCATACAACAAGGACTTCACTTGGGCTTATTCTCAAAAGTGTAAGAAATAAGAACTAATGACTAACTAAATATATTTAGCCGAAGGTAACACAATTCTAACCTAGTTGGCCCGTAATATTAAATTAGCTGACGAAGCTATCAAGGACACTTATTACGCCGAACGTAGTAACAGCTTAGACAGATGTAGTCAAAAGGCAACCGCGTGCTATTCAGGGATCCTAATACTCTCTCTCGAAGTCAGTGGAACTTCAACTTAATAACTTATCGACTACTCATCCGTATTTAACGCGATTCTAAAACCTCTTTCTGGTAAGGAATTGCAAGCTCATTAGGATGTATAGGAAAGGAGCTTTAAGTTAAAAATAATTCTTATAAACTTAGGATAAACGTTACAGCGTCAATGAAAAACTAGCAAAATTCATACACATTTCGCAGTGGATTTTTAACACTGATAAAGAAAACGGAAAATTGCACTAAATAATTTCCTCCTCCTTCATTGATACCTAACAGCTGAGAATACATGCAGACTTATTTTCTTCCCCCACATTGATTGCAAATAACTAAGAACCAATACGAAAGCAATTTTTTTGTTCTCATGAAATATTTAAACATAAAATGTTTCTCCGTAATTAGCTTGAATGCTGTTGGAAGACCTATAAATATTAATATACGCATCTTAGAATAAAGTATCTCTGTCATTATTCATCACAGAGAAAAAAGGACAAGTAATGGAAATCCAGACTGGAATAAAACGATTAAAACATTGAATTTTCCTTACTACTAACTGCAGCAATATATTTCAGATGAATATTTAATGCAATAACTTCAGCAAATATATATCTTGTTGTTCGATGAAATATTAGTTTTGATATTTATGTTTTATTAAGAATTTCGAATTTGCATATAATTCCACTTAAGTAAAGTTAATGATTTTAGAGGTAAAACTAGTAAACCTTGATGCAATTTAATGAAATTAATTCAGTTTTACAAAGAAAAAAACATCATTTACTTGTTATCAGTTTCGTACATTTACTTTATTTACACATGAATTCAAAACGAAAACAAAAACATGAAATGATATTTGCTATAAATTAAATGCTTTAATTAAACTTTAAATAAACGGTAAGCTATCAACGGTATAATTATACTTAATACATTTGAAGCTTGTTATATTTCAAAGTAAAATCTGCTTTGTAAAAGTAACTATACATTTAAAATATAGTCTTAACTTTTCTAATCGGCCAACCAGCGGCCGAGCGGTAAAGACGCTGAACACTGGTAGTTCGGTCCGAGGTTCGAATCCCGCGAACGGGCTGGCTGCATGGGCGTTTTTGTGGTTTTTCCCATGTGTAACGTGTATACGAACCAGTTTTCCTTAGAAAATCCTCCACGAAGGCATCCCTCCCTTTAGGCAGATAGCCCTCGTGTGCTTTGCCATAACTGAATAACCTAACCTAACTTTTCTAATCGCATTTGCTATATAGTGTTCTCGTTAGATCCAAAGGGTTATTACTCTCAAAACAGCATTGTGCGTCGGTTCACTTTTCAATTGCCAACAAATATTATCCCACGTGTTATATTTAAAGAAACTAAATAATGAAGAATCTGCATAAATGTATGTATGCGTCTCGCATTGTGAAAAAATAACAGTGTGGACAACCATCAAATTTCGATAATGTAGTACTCCAAATGAGCATGGGCACATGGAAGCCCGAATTTTAAATTTCGAATTTGTTTTATTATCTCTTTTAAATTTTGTAAACCTTAAACGAATTTTTGATTACTAAATTCGACAATTTTAAAGCGAGCATGGCACCACTGTACGACAAAAGAAAACACGCATTTATCTCCAGCGCGCGAGACTGTATATCGGAAATTCTAAATATATGCTGCTTTTAAATATTTCGTGATATTGCCGTTGAATTGAATTTTATGTGATTTAAGTGCGAAGAACATGGTATTTAATAAATAGAGATGATAAACAAAACATTAAAAACGCACTTTTGGGTGTAATATAAAATTTCAAAGCTTTAAGATTTTCTTTTTTTAGTACAAAGGAGCAATTTGCCCAGAAGGGCTACTAATTTCGTTTTGGAATTTTGCGTTGATTCACTATAAACAGCGAATCTCTTTTTAAATTATTGCCACCAAAAATTAGAGCCTTGTATTATATTTAAAGAAATTGAATAATGAAGAATCTGCATAAATGTGTGTGTATGTTTCTCACATTGTTTCTCACATTGTGATGAAACAAAGGTACACAGAGCCACCAAAGTTTGCATAACGTACGTCTCCACCCAAATAGCCTAAATTTTGAATTTTTTTTATTATCTATTTCCTAATTTGTAAAACATTTATGAGTTTTTGATTAAAAAAGTGAACGATTTCATATCGAGAAATGGCAACTCTGTACGAAAAAAAATTACCTCCAGCGCGCGAGACTCTGTATTAGAGATTCTAGATATGCTCTTTTAAGCATTTTGGGATATTTCTGTAGAACTGAATTTTATGGTAAGTGAGAAGAACATAACATTTAATAAATAAACGTAAAATACAAAACTTTAAAAAAGCCCCTTTGGCAGTAATAGTAAATCCGAAAGCTTTTTTTTAATTTAATGCACATACTATAAATAAAAATGCACATACTTTGTATGCAAATAAACATAAACTCTTTCAGCCAAGAATACTAGACTTTGCACATGTGATATATAAAAATTTCCTGTACTTATTCTTTTTTGTAAGACTCACATTTTTTTAAAATGAAAGACGATTCTGTAATGATAATTTTTGAAAATTAATTACCAGATTTATTATTATGTTCTAATGCATAATAGTAATTTAGTCTATAAACATTTTTTAATTTTTATAGTCTATGTTGGAAAGCAAAACGGCTCCACATTTTAAAACTTCATGCATGTGTAACATAACATACGCAGAAAGGATGCTGTTTTATGTGATTAAGCTAATTCATTACCTCCTGAACAAGAATGCAGTAAAAAATTACTCAAGTTAAATATATCTAGTGCTAAAAGATCTGAGTAAAGAAAGTCGTTGTCATTCGTCGTAAAACCTTTTACCAGGACAAGGACAGCTGCTCAGATCACATTTTCCCTTAATGAGAACACCTTATCGTAAGAATAATAAGAACAAGTGTTACAGTTTCACCAACCCAAGAAGTTAATTACATTCAGAGTTTCTCGAGAGTCAAGAAGAGAGAGACAGAAATTCTGAGTTATTCGCAGTGAACAACAACATCGGACGAGAAGAGTTTATTAAAAGACAAAAGGTTGTATTGCTTTATCAACAAAACTCTTAAGAGTTTTCTCATGAGGTAATTAAGAGCAGTGACCTTTCTGAAACGAAATTCTTTACGTAGGAATTAATGTAACGATAAGATGAATGTTTTCAATTTTATATTAAAATACTGCATGAAAAAACAAACAATGAATTGACCGCCGGAAAAGAAATGTTTTTAATTCTTTTTGAGTTGCTTATGCATTGAAACATAAATTTTTAACTATTATGAAAATTGAAGTTTTTTGGTAGCCAAGTGCTTCTCAAGAGTTTTCTTAGATATCATATTTTTCAATTTCTGACATGTGCTTTACTCCAGATCCTAATTGCCACATCATAAATCCCCTTCCTCCATACTCGCCGAAAAGAAGTAGCCTAAAAGAAGAAACAGATTAATCCTCTAACCGGCAAGGCCGTATATATACGGCATAAAATATATTTTGTGATAGCTGTACGAACGTATATGTACGTGCATATTAAAATATGTCAAAGAAATTAAGGCAGTACATGAAAAGTATATAAATCCAGGTATAAAATGCCAGGAAATTTTTTACATTAAATGAAAAAAAAATTTTTCTGGTAGTAGTTTTGGAAAAATTGTCCTTTCTTAGCGAACACCCTGGCCGGTCAGAGAAATCTACCCTTTTTCTGACTAAATGAATTCTATTTGACTCAGAGGTCTATTGCAATGAAATAATAATGAGAACGATCTACCTATTTTAAATTAAAAATCTGATGAGGACACCGTATGATTTCCTTGTATGGATTATTAAATTATTAGAATTTGTTGCTGCATTTCATTTAAACTTATTTCCTAGAATTTCATTAAATATATTTCTTATTCAATCGATCAGTTCTCACTTCGCGGCAAAGCGAAAATACATAAAAACTATAAACATCTTCATTAAAAATTTTAAAATGCAGAAAAAATAAAACACCAGAGTTAAAAAGCAAAACAATTTTTACAATTCAAAATAAAGTTCCTACGGAAAGAAGCAATTGGACCAGAGGGCAAGAACAGCTTCTTCAGTGCACAAAACTGAAAGTTTACTTTTGGTTTCACTCGGCGAAAAGACATTAAAGATGCAGAAACTGACTGAATTCACTACTCTGCTGAGCTTAAATTGTAAACAAATGGCGGTTTATTGTTGATAATTCTACATGTAAATTAACTAAAAGCATAAAAACCTTAACTGGAACATAAAAAGCGCGTAATTCAAGCAATTTTAAAGCAAAAAGTGCACAACTTATCAAGATGTAATAATAGAAAAAAACCAGCTCTCCGAGTGGAATACATATATATACAACAGAGTGGGAATACATATATAGATAAAGAGAAAGTAAGTTAGAAACCTATTGAAAGTCGTAAAAATCATTTGTAGAAGCCCATCAATTTTCCCGAAACGCAATGTAATATGAGTGACAAAGGAAAAAGAAATAATTTGGTAATATAAACCTATCCATATCATAGAAAAGTGAGACATGTATACTAAAAATTTAATTGTTAGACTCCTCTGCTTAAAGCTTCAAACAAAAATTATCAAGGGAAAAGTGTTTGAAGCCCTAAACTAAGTCGATCAACCAAGTTCATGCAAACAAGTTTCGTCTGACAAAACCGTTGAGACTCAAAAACGGAATTAATCAAAATCAAATTTCCCTGCAAAATAAAACTAGCAAAAGTCTCCCTAGTTCGTCACCTTTTCCCGACGTGTTTGCTCGTCTTAAAGGGAATAAAGTAAAGCAATTAAAAACATTCAAAGTAAACTATAATACAAAAACTCAAAAACAACCATCGTATTTTTTACCAATCGTATATATATATGTTACTGTGAAAGACCGAAATTGGAGAATGTCGACTTTCACCGGAGAATGTCAGCATTCACCAAATACGTCGGTGAAAGATCGAATATAACATTGTCATTCGGACCCTCACCGGTGTATGTCGACAATCACAGATATGCTCTGATGTAGGTCGAAAAGAGAGGCGACTAGCTGTTTCCCATAAATGCAGTAGTAAAAGCAAGGGCCTCTTGTGCAATTCAAAGTCTCATAATAGTTTAAGTTGTTGCAATTAATCAGATTTGAATTACATGTCAAACAAACTTACAATTAGTAAGTTTTTTATTACTATTATTTTATTTTCTCATTTACTACGTACTGTATGATTAAGTAAGTTTTTTAACTTCTATTATTTTCCTTTCTCCTTTTGAATGTATTGTGTGTTTTAAGTACTTGTGTGTTTTTTCGCGACTGAATGACGGAGAAGAAAATATAATATTCTCATATATTCAACATTCACCATTAGTACATGGTGAATGTCGACATTCACCGGTGTAAGTCAGAAATAAGAGTATTTGGAAAATATTTCGGACATACACCAAGCGACTATGTGAATGTTGACATCCACCGGTGAAAGTCAACATTCTCCAGATTTCGGTGTTTCACCGTAACATATATACGATTGCTGCATCCGATTACAACGAAAGAGGCAGGTACGCATCTACAGGTTACAGCAGTCCCATATACAAAATTTCGTAATTGTACGGCTACTCGTTCTTGAGTTATATAAGATACATACATATATACGTACGTATGTACATACGTTAAGAAGAAATGTCTTCTGAATCCAATTTACAATCATTTTTGACAAAGACACTTCTTTGTTCTGTCCGTACGTACACACGTACAGATGTCACTCAAAACAAAAACTTCGTTCAAATGTTTTCGAGAGCTGTTGAAATGTATATTTTCGTTTGAATATGACGTCCAAAATGTTTCGTTTTTATAGTACTACCTTTGATTCATACAAGGAAGTAAAAATTTAGCGCATCAAATTAGCTTTTGCTTTTGCCTTAGAATACAATACCTTCGGTAGTCATATGCTTAAAAATGTTTAATAATGCCGAATGCAAAGGAAAAAAAATCTGAATAAATTGCAAATCCAAAATCTTTCTTATGCGTTACAAAACAAATTACAAATAAAATTTAAAAGCTTTAATTTTGAAAATTTGATCGAATTCAAAACACCTGATTTTCGTTTCGAACCCAGTAAAAGATCGAAAAGATGTGATGTATTATCGTTTTTAATGTGTATAGTAAGTCCTGGAGAACAGCATATTTGACATCTATAAATTTGGCATAGATGTACATCTGAGATTTTTCTCACCATAATAGTCCCGCCATAAAAGCCCACACTATAATAGCTGCGCTACCAGGTTGTCTCCGTCCAACTGTACGTTCGGGAGACAGGGCCATGTATTTAAAATGCTATCAAATAAAAAAGGACCTGCAAAAGTAGTAAACTCTTCTACAGTATAACAATTCCGAAGTAAATTTCCGTCTATTTCCTGACACTTGAAAGTTTAAATAAATTTCAATACGTGTGTAAAAACATGGGCCGTTCTTAACGAACTCTAGGCTAGATTTTAAGGAATTCCAGTGCAGACTTTAAATCTGCAATGTAAATTGTAACTAATGGATTTACAGTTTGAAATGTATTTACTTCCGTTAACTAATTCCGATCAATCTAATTAATAGTCAGAGGTCAGACTTGAAATTTGACAGGCTTAATATCTCCAAGTCTTCAACTGATTGGACAAGTTACAGATATATATTATCGTCCATGGTTCTAAAAGTTCTGCATCCACAGCATTTATAAGAATTTAAAAAAATGCGGCTGTTCCTGTTATGAACAAAAGTATCTTAAATAATCCCCAAATCACAAAACTGCAATTCGTTAGCCAAACGTTTTTAACCTCTCATCAACAGTAATGATGCTCAGACCGCAATACGCCAGAATGGTCTCCTGTCGTCAAAATATGTTTTATAATCACTTTAATTTTAATACCTTCAGAAATCGCAAGGACGTTTCTTTTATTGCTTGATTAGATACAAAATTCTGACGACGAAAAGGAAATTTCAATTGAATGTTATAAAAATTCGAACGAAACGTAGATAAAATGTAGCGAGATAGCAGTTGCATGCAAGAACATTAAATTAACGAATGAAATTTCAGAAGGAAAAAAATTCCCAGCTTGAGTCCTGTTAGTGCAATCACTTCCTTCGTATCTGGAACGGGAGGGTGAAATATCTAACGCCATCACGTTCATATACATGCTGGCCGCTTAGAGACTGATTTTGGTTGAACGTATATATACGTTTCAGCCACTTTGAGGTTTCTGACTTACGTTAAGAATGAGTTGCACACTACCACATCACATGGGTAAAAGCTTCCGGAACCGAAAATGTTGAATTTTGAGGAAACAATACACGATCAAGAGCATTGAGAGAGGACGCAGTATCATAATGCAAAATCTATAAATTATCTCGCCAAATTTCAAGTCGTTTTCAATGAACTGCTTCGTGATATCGCTGCAAAACACACAAATGCTAATTTTTTGTTAACAGTTTGGCTTGTTGTTCGAAATCAAACTGTGTAACAAACACCGTGTCGATCGAATAATTACAGTCCTTTATCTTTACCTTGAATCAAGATGACAATGATGAAACCTTTCGTGTTGTGCTTCATCTTTTGAGCGGTACTTACTCTGATCTTCAACTATCTTTGTATCAAATGCGTAGATCCATGTTCCATCAACGAAAAACAATATCTTAAAAGGATTCTTGTGGGGTATCAAAATATGTCGTTTATTTTGAAAAAGTATCCATTGTTTTGAGAGCAACTCAAAAAGCGACGCGTCACAAAATCAAAAACGATTTTTTAGAAAACTGTTTGACAGGATCCAAATAATGTAAAAATTTGTTTCATAATATCCCTCATTGCTAATACCCATTCGTTGTAAACTAAATTTCTGACTTGACCGACATGTTGTTCATTAGTTGAAGAGTATGTTATTCATATTTTGTGGAGATCAAAAGCAGTAACATGGCTAAAATTGAATAGTACCGTTAGGATTTTAGATATATGTAAATACTTTTAGTGAAATTATGTACGAAACTGTAGTACTTTTTATATCGTGTAACATGAAGTGTTTGAAAGCTCTGCCAAAAAAAATAAGATTACAGAGGCAAGCCTATATAACCTTGAGGTAAATGGCTACCTTGGTAAACTGGCGAGGTATCACCAAGACAACGATTTTTTTGTTGACTAACTTTTGTCGCCAAACTTAGCCATCATTTGGCGACATTTCCTGTATAACTGTAATTGGCACTGTGATTGAATAAATGCAATCGATCCCTATATGTAACTGTTACCGTGTCCGGCCCTCATATGCCTTCTTGTAGTTCTGAGAAGTTTAAGGTATTAAAGCTTTCTTGGCGGCAGGGGGGGGACTATAGAAGACCGGAGAGAGTATCAGTTCTTAGTTGTTTAGTTCAGTGTGAGTTCGGAATACTGAGAGATCTCCGTAGAAGCTTCGCCTGTTTAGATGCGCTTTGCATTGCGTTGTGTTTAACGTTCTTAGTAGTTTGAAAGGATAAAGACTGATTATGCTGTGGGATAGTGAGAAAAGCAATTGAGGCAATTGAGGAACTTTTGAGGAAATTTCCAATATATTACGAGCCTATACGTAAGCAACTGTAGGAATCTGTAGCAATGAATAACTAGCTTATTTGTGTGCTGATGAATGTGGCATAACACAGAGAAGCAAAAATCCGAAAATATATTTAATACATGCACCTAACCTAGTATGCTGATAATTGGCAATTTTTTCAGCATCAATCCTATTTTTACTGCAGTTTCTCCAATGTTTTTAAATGTTAATTTTCTTAAATCAAGAAATATGTCGATAATAATACTCTGAAATTTAGGCAGGTGATGAAATTATTCGTCGTTCTGTTTTGAAACAAGAATGGTAAAAGAAACACTAAGATACTGAATAGACAGACATTCGCAAAATAGTAACTGACTAATGGGTTTTTTCCGCCCTTACGCAAGTCCTTTTCATAGGATTTAAAGTGACTTTTCAACTACTGTCTTAGAGCATTATAATCCAAAAGCGAAATTCATACTCATCCGACACCTCTTCAAAAGAAAATATTTGTAGAAATATTTGCTTTCAAGACTTTTTTCATAAAGCTAAATCCAGTGGTCCTTTCGCCCTTCTGTTTTGGTTGAATTATGTGAAAAACTGCGTCGATGGCAGAGTTTGGTTCAGCGTCATAACAAAATTCCAGATAGAAATTTGTTGTACAAACTCGCTTCTAGGAAATGTTCTCGGATGCGTTTGGCGTTTGTAAACGGTATATGGGTTTAAGATCAATTGTAGTTTATCCTATTATTAGCAAATGAAACATTATTTAAGGGGACATATGACATAAGAATTTTCAAATTTTAGAATTTTCAATTTTGAGCTAGAAAAATAAAATAGACGGAGTAGATTCCAAAAATATATAATTTATGCATGTTTCAAAATTTTAAAAGACCGAAATCTCTCATTATAAATGTAAATAAGCACTGACACGCCCACAAGTTTAAAAGGACAGATGTTTTAAATTCCGTTATTGCTTTCACATACAGATGTTTGAGCAGTTTTAATTACATCCTTTACCAGAATATGATTCTTTTGAAAGGCACTTGGCAACACTTTTTTAAACTGGCTTGCTTACGAAGCTGTGTGGTGGACAATTGTCGATTTTTCGTATGTACAATGTGCTTTGTTTATTTTGTGATTCGCTCTTTGCACTTAACTTCGTGCTTTCTACGTGTGTTTTTGATTTTGAAAACTGTTTTTATGTGTATTGTCACATTAGAATTAGGCTTGTTCGACGCAGTAATATGCTTTAAAGATGGTGTATAAAGCCGCAGTAAAGTAATGGAACTATTAGGATTGCAACCAGGGTTTTATATGGTAAAGTGTCTTCAAAAAATAGATTGCTTTAGAATTCATGAGGCACTGATCGCTTACCAAAAGCTTTCTAAAATGGCTAGAAATAAAAATAAATTTATTAAACAAAAACAGCTTAATGTAGAAATATCAGTTCAAGATGATGATAATGCAGCAAAATATTAAAATGATATTATTTGTAAATTATTTTAGTGGTAAATGGTTATTTTCCTTTTTCTCAAAACGCATTTTTCTTAATTTTTTGTATATTTTTCATGAAAGCTATTCAACCTGGAATGTTCCAATGTTCTGCAGTTGTTTATTATTATTATTTGTTTGAAACTATGCAGGGTATAAAATTTACGAGCTTTAGTATTAGATATTATTAATACTTGAATACTATTATTTTATGATTTTCAAAACATTTTACTAATATATTTTTAATATTTTTTCTTTTTAAGTAAAATGTAAAATACTACTTATTATTCTTAAATGATATATATTTAACTACCATGCAAAATTTGAAGACTATTGGTGCTGTAATTTTTAAGAAAAGTCTACCGAACTAGCACATTGTCACAAGAGATTCGTCAAAGGTAAGTGATATTAAGCAACTGGTTTTTAAAAATATTAGGCATATAATATATAATTTATGTCTTTTCTGTAATCTACAATCTATGTATTTTAAATGAAAAAAAAAGATTTAAGTGTATAAGTTTATTTTGAGAAACTTTACACCCTAATAATGTTCGTCTCAAAATAGTTGCATTTTGCCAATCGACATATCGTCTGTACCCTTAAACTTTTCAGTATCAGGAAATATCGGAAATTTACTTTGGAATTGTTATACTGCAGCAGAGCTTACTAGTTTTGGAAGTCTTTTTTATTTGACAGGATTTTAACGGTTTATATACATGGATGGCCCTGGCTCCAGGATATACAAACGGATGGAGACAAAGCGGTGGCGGGGGTATTACGGTTGGGCAACGTGTTCATGGAGCACAGTAGTACCCATAATCCCTATAGAACATTCCATGAGGTCCCTGACTTGAACATAGTTGCTGACCAGGATAACTACTTCATGGCAACAGTATTCCCGGCGGGGAATGGTGTTTACCAACAGGATAATGCAACATGTCCTAAGGGTAGAATCGTCAGGGTCTGGCTCAAGAAACATTCCAATGACTTTCAAATCATGTCTTAACTAAACCTTATGACTTTGCAAACATAAACTCTCGCAGTCACAATAACTTAAAGCTTTTTTTTTGCCATAACAAGAGAAAGTAGTAGGGAAGTAATTGAGGTTCAGTATAAAAAACATAAATTCTGAAGAAAACCTCTGTACTCCCCCCTTTGTAGCAAAAAAAAATTAAGTGCCATCGAAAAGTCCTCTAACGGTCGTATCACACACTGAAAACATTTCTGAAGATCAACTCTTTAGAATAATGTTCCTGCATTATCACACGATACGAAACAACGGTAAAAATATACTTTAGGGTACTCCTTGGCGAAACTGGCGATTTTTTGCGGTACATGGATATCGAGTTTATGCAATTCTTTGACTTCTTATTTTGGCTTGCGTAGCGGCAATCTTCGCGCCAAAAATCGCCGCTAAACAAAGCAAAGAATTGCACAAACTCGGTATCCATGTACACATCGACCTATTTTCACTTTAAAAACATCAGAGAATTCCACAAAAATGGCATTGCGCAATCTCTTGACCTTATCCATGTACACATCGACATATTTTCACTAAAAATATCAGAGAATTGCACAAACTATGCTAATTCGCCGCCGCAAAGACAAAATAACAAGACAAAGAATTGCACAAACTCGGTATCCATGTACACATCCACCTATTTTCGCTTAAAAAATCGGAGAATTGCACAAAAATGGTATTGCGCAATCTCTTGACTTTATCAATGACTCATCGACCTATTTTCACTTAAAAAAACATCAGAGAATTGCACAAACTTTGAGCTAATTCGCCGCCGCAAAGACAAAATAACAAGACAAAGAATTGCACAAACTCGGTATCCATGTACACATCGACCTATTTTCACTTAAAAAAACATCAGAGAATTGCACAAACTATGAAATTCGCCTCCGCAAAGAAAAAATTAACAAGAATTGCACAAACTCTGCAGCCATGTACACATCCACCTATTTTCACTTAAAAAAAATCAGAGAATTGCACAAAAACGGCGTTGCGCAATCTCTTGACTTTATCCATGTACACATTGACCTATTTTCACTTAAAAAACATCATAGAATTGCACAAAAATTGCATTGCGCAATCTCTTGACTTTATCAATGTAGACATCGACTTATTTTCACTTAAAAAAAACATCAGAGATTTGCGCAAACTGAGCTAATTCGCCGCCGCAGAGACAAAATAACAAGACAAAGAATTGCCTAAACTGGGTGTCCATGTACACATCGACCTATTTTCACTTGAAAAATATCAGAGAGTTGCACGAAAAATGGCATTGCGCAATCTCTTGACTTTATCCATGTACACATCGACCTATTTTCACTTAAAAAAACATCAGAGAATTGCACAAAAATTGCATTGCGCAATATCTTAACTTATCCATGTACGCATTGACCTAGTTTCACTTCAAAAAACACCAGAGAATTGCACAAAGTATGCCTTACGCACTCCTTTGTGTTTGCTCATGTACACATCGGTATATTTTCACTTAAAATGTCAATGGAACACACAGTTCTACAGTAAAGACAAACAGAAAATACATAATCTCAATAAACTACATTTTGAAACAAACAATAAAATAACATAAAAAAGGAAAAACATGTTATACATTTAATCCCTACAAAAAGCAAATATGCACTTACCCTTATTATTAGAAGTTATTTCGTCTTCACTCTGTGACAAGCAAAATTCCTTAACAGCATCCAAAAACTTCCTAAAATTATCTGAACTCGATTCCGTATATCGACGTCGCCACATAAATTCACAAAAATAAGAGTCAAAAATATCCTGCGTGGTGCTCGACTTTCGAAGACATTTTTTTTTTTGTTCCAAATCGTAGAGAAACTTCAAATTAATCTTGCTACATTCAGCCATTCTACCGTCTAAACAATGAAACAAGCAATATACTTCTCAACCAACACACACCACAAAACGCATACAAAACATCCCAGCATTCCAAATTTCCTTGAATAATGCAAACGATTACGTCATACTAGGGTTTCCTTAACATTCAACTAGTCCAGTTACCATAAATGAAACTACACGTTGGCGATAAATGCAACAACGACTTAGCGATAAATGAAACAATAACTGCGTCATAATACAAGGGGTACCTTAAAATCTATTCTAACCGAAGCAATCAATTACTGTAGATCGTTCTGGGTTTACTATAAAAAGGGAAAGCACGTTCTGCAAACAAATGATGGTTGATGAAAAATGATTCAATGCTGATAGTCGATTGCTTTTTGAAAACGAACAACTTGAATTTTTTTGCGAAAGAAAGGATAACAATCTTGTGTCTTTGGTAAAACTGGTAAAAATTGTCTGAAACAGCTGTTAGTCTGCAATAAATGCATGTGTGATACCAGCCTAACAAGAAATTCCCCTAGAAGCTAAACTAAAGTTCAGTTTCGCGTCCTTTTGCATCTATTCATCTGCTTATTTTAGTACCATGTGTGGGATATTGTTCGGAGAACAGCCTTGATGCCAAAAAGGAAGAAACAGCTTATTGTGGTATGGTAGGCAACTGTTGTAATTCGATACGCACTTCCTCTAGGGAGACAGTCGTAATACTTTTCCCTTGCTAAGGGATTATCTGCAATATTACTTATTATTTGTGGTATTTATTATTGCAGTATAGTAATTAAAGGGAGAAAAAGCTTATTGTGGTATGGTAGGCAATGGTTATCATTCGATGACGTATTTCCTCTAGGTGGACAGCCGTGATACTTTTTCCTTGTTAAGGGATTATCTGTAGTATTACTTATTATCTGTAGTATTCTATTATATTAAAATCTGTGCGCGTCTGTTTGTTTGTTTGTGTGTTTGTTTGTTTGTAACCTTATCTTCTTCGGAACGGCTGGGTGCAGAGCTTAGCGGAAGGTATCGTTGGATTCGGGAGGTCCGTGGGAGGCCATTTTGACCATTCGCTTAATTCTCCGACTTTAATTAGCCGAGATATTAATTAAAAACTAATTTTTCCCCTACGTTCTCCCTACATTTGCCATTTTGTTGACTTTCTTTCACCGTTTTCCCTAATGAGAGGGATTTGGCTACGTGCCAGATTTTGTTTTCTCAAATATCTCTTGAAATTCTTATAAGTCAAATTCGAGACGCATATCGACGGATTGGAAAAAAATCAAGGAATCCGACGATACCATTTTCATCTTCGTACGACTTTAATTAACGGAGTTATTAATTAAAAACCGGGCATACGTTAATTACCGCGTTTATTGCTTCCGTGTGGCAACAGCCTCGGGAGTGAAATATGATCCGAATCACCAAGGCCATTCGCCATTAAGAAAAAAGAAGGATAAAAAAATGTTAATTTAAAATGCCCAAAAAATTAATAACTCGGGAACTAATAGGCCGATTTGCTTCAAATTTTGAAACTTAAACCTCCCAGACGTTCTAACGAGGTCTCCCGTTAATTTCATAGTGTTTTGATTATTACGAGTCTAATTAGCGGGGTCATTAAAAATGCTCCAGTACATTTTTTTTTCGGACAGGTGCAAATTTTTTTTTATGGGTTTCGATGGTTCCGCACGACGAAAGCGCATGCGCATTGGTAAACGGTCCCGAATCGTCTGCGGAAAAGTATTCCTTTTTTATTTCTTTAATTGGCTTTACACATCGTTATAGATTTATTATAATATTTGAATTTTTAAAATTTGTTGTACCAGCAATTTCTTAGTAAGGTTTTGTTATCCAAACATTATTTTGAAGTGTGATTAAAATATAATGTTTTATATTAAATTTAAATAATGACGTCATATCTATTATCTGCAGAATAAAAGTTTTGTTTCCTGCTTTGGCAAGAAAATATTTATTTACAAAATTATAAATTATTTATTTATTACAGATCATTTAAATATATCACAACTTTTTTTTCGATTGTAGAGTTTTAATTGGAAAAAACTTTTTTTTTAATTCTTTTAACTAATTTTTTCTTATTCAAATGCAGGAAAATTCCGTGGAATATAGTATTCCTTATAAGGAAGTCATGCGTTGTACATATCAGATTTTTTAGTTCAGTTTAATTTTTTTTATTTTCAAATGCAAATACAGTTTTCACTCATTGTATGCATTTGTGCACACGTACGCATTTACACTTCGTACAAGGACAATTAGCGAATGAGCGGCTAAATCCGTTAACACTGGTAGTTCGGTTCAACTTTCGAATCAGGGGGAACGCGTGGGTGTTTTCGTAATTTTCGGCGTGTGTAACGTGTATGCATTGCCTTCTGGATGCATACGTGAATAAAACGGGCGCAGCCCTCTCAGCTGGCGGTTTCTTACACGGCGTGGGTTTTTTCGACATTTTCCAAATGGGAAATGTGTATGCAGTATCTTGTGGATGCATGCGAGAATGCGGATGCATACGCTAATAAAGCGGGCGCAGACCGCTCAACTGGCATGCTTGCCAGCAGGAAAATCGCTGAATACTGGTAGTTAGGTCGAAATTTCGAATCCCGGCGAACGCGTGGGTGTTCACGTGATTTCGTGCATGTGAAGTATATTGGATGCATAAGGGAAACAAGCGGGCGTCCCGGTGAACAAGCGGGCGCAGCCCGCTAACGCGCGGGTTTGCAACATAGAAAACTTAAACACTGGTATTTCTATCCAAATTTCGAATCCCGGGGAACAAGCGGGCGTCCTAGCGAACAAGCGGGCGCAGCCCGCTAAGCTGGTCAACGGCGTGGGTGTTTTCGACATTTTCCGGATGGGGAATGCGTATGCAGTATCTTGTGGATGTATACGAGAATGCGGATGCATACGTTAATAAAGCGGGCGCAGCCCGCTCAACTGGCATGCTTGCTACCTAGAAAATCAAACACTGGTAGTTCTGTCCAACTTTCGAATCCCAAGGAACAAGCGGGCCCAGCCCGCTCAGCTGGCGGGCTTGCCCGCTAGTTATTTATTATTAATATTTGTTATTCTGGTATAGTAATTAGTATTTATTATTGTGGTATAGTAATTAGCATTTATTATTGTAGTTTAGTAATTAGTATTTATTATTGTAGTTTTTTATTCTGTAGTATTTGATTATCTGTAGTACTAACTTCCGTTGGCATGATGAAATGTCGCCCATACCATTAAAGAAGCCAAGTTGGCGCAACCAAGGTTGTTCTCCGAACAATATCCCCATGTGTGTTTTATTATTTGTTATTAGTACTTATTTATCAACACGTGAAACAGTTAAACATACAATGGATAATCAAAGTAATCAAAACCTTCATTGTTTATCTAATAACATTTCCTGAAGTACTTCCTTCTAATATGCGAGGGAATGAAGCATGGTAATGTTCTAAGTAATCGAAGAATATTTATTTTCTCTGAAAGTAAGTACTTTGCAGAGTGCTTTCAAGACACATAATTTATTTATTTTCTCCCAACACCAGGAGATGTATGACATCAAAACAGCGTTTCCGGTTTTATGAACAACAGCATCAAATAAAAACTTTTAGGGTCTTGATTTGCAAGCAGCTGCCTTAGGTGCCTCTTCCCGTAGGAGGAATAACAGCGAAGTATCCACTAATGTGCTTTCGGAGATTTTTAGCATGTGAAAGATGGTCCTAACGGCTTCCGAATCGCAAATTACTCGTGAAAGTTGTACGCATTACGTAAATGTGGGTGACTGACGTCAGTAGATAAGTCGATCGAAGCCGTGTCATTTTGTGAGAGAAGAAAGATGTGCTGAAACAGCGTCTTGAATGCAAGACGATGTAATTGGAATCTCGTTACTTAACGACAAAAAAGCTTTTTTCGGAAAATTCATTTTAGGCTTTTCCTACACATACTCATAAAAGTCTCCTCTGTACCGCATCTATAAATGTATTCCTAAACGCTATGAGTGAAAGAAAATGTCAGCTTGGTTTAGTTTTTATAGATATTAAACCCGACAGATCTCTTTTGACGCGTCTTGGACTACAAAATTTGGTACATTTTTAATAAATACTGGACGGACAAATTTGAAACACTTAACCACATTTAAATTCGTTTAGTGCGTATGCATTGCTTAACAATATTTATTTATCAGAAAAAATTACTCATTGCATTGCTTTACACATATTATAAAGTTTTGAACGAGTTTTCGCTATTATTTTTATGTTTTTATGCACGCATCGGCTATACGCTTCATTAGTCTGTAACTGAAGAAAAGAAGTAGAAAAAATTTTTATTAGAAAATAAAAAACTTAAGTAAAAAAAATACAATTTTGCCGCCCACACGGTATAATGGTTAGGAAAACCGACTGCAATACAAAAGGGCCCGGGTTGGAATCCCGGAGAAGGCATGGTTGTAACCATCCATCCCTTCATCGGAGGCAAAAGTGGCCCACATATTAAGTACCTCCATAATAAAGTGACCAATACTTCTAGCGTTAGTAAAGGCCAAACCACAGTCGGCTGAAGGCCTGTCATTGGTAAAAAATAAGCCAAAAAAAATTGAAAGTTTCAGATTTTACATTACGCCCAAACCAGGTTTTTTTAATGTTTTGGGTGTTGTCTTTATTTATTAAATATCATGTTCTTACTTAAACCATGAAATTTAATTCAACAGCAATATCGCAAAATAAATTTAAATCAGCATACCTTTAGAATTTCCGATACATAGGCTTGCGAGCAGGAGATAAAATTGCTCGTTTTTTCGTACAGTGTTGCACATTGCTCGCTTTGAATTCGTTGAGCTTGTTAATCAGAAATTCGTTAAAGTTTTACAAAATATGAAATAGATAATAAAGCAAATTTCAAATTCCAAATTTTGGCTTCAAGATGCCCATATTCGGATAGAAACGTACGTTATTCAAAATTGGATGGATCTAGGCACCGTTGTTTTATCACAATGCGAAAAACATGCATACATTTATGCAGATTCTTCATTAGTTAATTTTTTTTAAATATAACACAGGGCTCTAATATTTGGTGGTAATAAATTGAAAAGAATCCACGCAAAATGCTGAAACGAAATTAATAGTCCTTCCGGGCAAATTGCCGCTTTGGACTAATAAAAAAATTCCTTCATTTATTGAGTTTTTAATCAGTATTATTAGGAGAAATAATTTTTGTACATAAAGAAAATAGTTTTTATCAGGCAGAAAAAATTTATATAAACGTAACTGACCCTCAGAACTAGTGGTTCAACTATTACTTATTGTGGAAGATTTCGTCTTCTCATTAAACCTAATTGATGCTTATACCTCTTACTTGTTTAACCTTCTTGTACTTCAGATAATGTTTCGTCTTCTCACTGACCTAGAAGTCTAGAACTCTAGCAACGCAGACAAGAGTTAAAGCTAACTGAAAGTTTATTTTAACACTATGTCTTGTGAGTGTAAATGAAATTTAAAAAATCTCATTCGCGGCTACTTACCAGGCCTTGGAAACACTAATATTTATGCATGCACAACATAACCATTGAACTTAATAGTAACAAACCGGTTTCAGCCGTTCAGCTCTCTAGTCCCTAATTCTGACAAATACAGAAAATACTCCTCATAACCAGCTGAACGAACAGCTAGGAGGCTTCCGAAATAAACTGGTTTCCTAGTGTATTATCGAAACTCTTTCCTTAAATTACACATTTCTTCCCTATTACCACATATATGCAATTATTGTAGCATAATGGGACGTTATCCCAGAAGGGCTATTAGTCTCAAAATGGCGTCTGGCGTTGAATCACTTTCCAAATTGTTGCCACCAAATACACTGCCCTCCAAAAGTTAAGGAACAGCATGTTTTTTGTGTCTGATTTGAGAATGAAGTAACATAGAAAAAAGAAAATTAGAGGACATGTTCATTAAATAGCTCTTTAATGAATGCGACATGAAATTTCTAAGGTTCAAAACAGACATGAATTAAAACAAAAAATATCACTCTTGACAAAGAAATCCGGTATTGAAGAAACAGTACGTCACAGGTTTTTGAGGAAAAATGTGATACTAACATTACAAAAATGGGTTTTAATAAAGAAAGTGTCTACCCATAGTTGCAATACTACGCCATACCGTGACCTTCAAGATATTCTTCAGCAATCCGAGCTCGGTGTGGTTGCGCATTCCCCTCCATCAAAAGAAGTCCGGGACCAATATGAGCGGCATATGGAAGAATATATTGATCAAGGATCTCGTCGCCATGTCTCACAGTGCTCATATTTCCTCCATGGAACACATGCAAATCAATGTGACCACCGGAAGATGTCGCAGCCCAGACCATTATTCCACCACCTCTGTAACTGTGTCTTTCTACAGTGTGGGATTCGTCGTATTTGGTGAGTTATTCACTCCAGACTGAATGGTGGACTGAATGGCTCTCTAGTGTGAACCTGGACTCGTCTGTGAAAAGAGCAGACGCCCATTGTTACCCTATCCACCAGACATACTCTCTTGCCCAACATAAATTGGGCACCTCTGTGCCCCGGCTAAAGGAGACACGAACAACTGGTCGTCTTGCATACAGACCTTTTGTGCAAGCTTCTGCGCACTGCAGCAGCTAAGATTCTTGTTCCTGTTACCACTAAATGATCTCCTATCAGCTGAAGCACGGAAATGTTGCTCCTGCTTTGGGCCGAAAAAAATTAAATAATGGTCTTTCGGAGTGTTGTAACTCTTGGTATGCCTACAAAATGTCTTCTAGACACAAAATCCTCGGACTCAAACTGATTCCATAGCTGGTGGAATACACTACGGGAGGCATTGAGACGTCTAACAGCTTCAGCTTGTGGCATACCCATTTCCGTCCATCCGATCGCTCGCTACCTCAACGAATCTGTCAAACGACTTCTCCTGGACATTGATAGACCCTTCTGGATATTGTCAGCGAAAATGCTACTAACAACTGAAGATCAACATTCGTGAACAAAACTATAATTTTTGCTTTATTTCTCCTGCAAAAGTATTTATTTCTATACTATAGTTTTTAAAAATATTTTCTTCAACTTCTTTATTCTCATGCGTATAAACTATAAATTTAAATGTTACTGATATTTTTGTAATGGTGAGCATTGAAACCCATGCTGTTTCGTAACTTTGGAGGGCAGTTTATTATAGTCCTATATTATATTTCAAGTAATTAAATAACGAAGAATCTGCATGAATGTATGTATATTTCTCGCATTGTGAAAAAACAACGGTATCTACAGCCATCAAATTTTGAATAACGTTGGCCTTCACCCGAATATGAGCACTTAGAAGCCCAAATTTTGAATTTGTTTTACTATCTATTTCTCATTTTATAAAACTTTAAAGAAATTTTTTACTAATAATTCAAAGATTTCAAAGCGAGCAGTGGCAACATTGTAAGGAATAAAACATATTTTATCTCCAACGCGCGATACTGTCTATCGTAAATTCTAAAGATATGCGGTTTTTAAATATTTTCAGCCCAAAGGCACATTAACACGAATGTTTTCGAAAAGTGTATGTGTTTTATAAATTAAGTAAAAAAAACCTCTTTGGGCGCAATATAATATCTGAATGATATGAATGAATGAATTTTTTTTTTAAATTTTATGTTTTTGCTGTTGAATTACATATGAGATACGAGCGAAGAAAATAAGGCTTAATAATAAAGCTAAAATTGTAAGGTATTTCACCAACCTTCTTCGCATACCTTCGTGGTGTAGTGGTCTGCATGCTCGACGTGTAACCGAGAGGTCCGTGGTTCGATTCCCAGCCAAAGCGTTGCTCATTTTTCATCTCACCTGCTTCCAAAAATACCTAATGTCTCTACACTGGTGCCCGAACTAAAAAGGTGGTGGATGATGATTCTTCACCACCGCGATTTGGCAATTGGGTCCCCAAAATCCCAGTCGCCCTTTAAAAGGGGGACTATGCAAGGTATTTCTCCCGCCTTCTTCGCATGCCTTCGCGGTGTAGTGGTCTGCATGCTCGATGCGTAACCGAGAGGTCCGTGGTTCGATTCCCGGCGAAGGCGTTGCTCATTTTTCATGTCTGATGGTTCCAAAAATTCATAATGTCTCTACAAAACGGAAAGCAAATTTTGTAGGAACGTGTCAACAGCAGACTTGTAGACTGGGAGACAAGCGAGAGTGTAAGAAACTTTAACAAAACCTTTTCAGGGACAGTTAAATTTGAAGCACTTCAGATATTTTTTTAAAAAATTAAATACAGTTTTGCACCAGTATTTCTTTTGATATTTAATGCATGTTTCGGTCTTCAGAAGTAAACATCTATAAACATGTTAAGTTGGAATTAAAAAAATAAGACTATTTTTTTTTTAAATTTTCGTCTCTTAATACCAAGTTGTACAAGCTGATCATGATAAAGAGGTTTTCATGTTCGTGACAAATTCACAGTAACGAAACATGCATATCTTATACTGCTGTTAAGTAATAAGCAATAAATACGTAATAAAAGTGTGACCTGAAGGTGGAATAAATTGCCAAAAGAAAGAAAAAAAAATAATATTCTTTTACGAGCTTCCAAAATGTGGTGTCGCCTGAAACAGGTCCATTCATTTATCTCATTTATTACTCCTTGAGATGTTCCTAACTTATTTACCTTCAATTTGTCTTTCTGAGTGTCTTTTCTAACCAAGTAAAAGAAAGATGACAGAATAAGTATACTTGGACCCATATGTCAAACAGGCAAATATAAATCTAAGTAAATTATATTCACAGATGTCAAATATGCTTTGTTTGGTTAATGTTGTGCATTTTCACGAGTTCCTGTGGGTAAGAAAACTTATTAATTCGCTTATCCTATTTCCGACTAAGAGAAATATTTTCGTTACTTTTCCTTTTTTTTCTTGTCTTTTTTTTTTAAATTACAACTTAATTTTCTGAAACAGAGATTGTTGTGTGCAGAAAATTGTGATTTGCAGTATGTAAAGAACTAGCAAGATTAATATTTCCAAATACTATATAGATGCTAATTAGATAGAATAAATTAAAGAGAGGCTAATTATAGAAAACCTAATATTTCATTAATCATATGCGTTAATAACATCTAACACCATTTATAATAATAATAATAATAATACTTTAGTTATAGTGTAATATAATTAGCCATTGTTTTTTAAATATGTATACATTTATGAACCTGTCTGACAAATCCAGCCAAATGTTATATTTTGAATTATAGAAACATTAGGTATTTGAAGCAGCAATATTGAAAAATGGGCAACGCCTTCGCTGGGAATCGAACCACGGATTTCTCGGTTACGCGTCCAGTGTGCTGACCACTACACCACGAAGGCATGCGAAGAAGGCGGGAGAAACACCTTATATATTTCCCCTTTTAAAGGGTGACTGAGTATTAGGGGCCTCAATCGTCAAATCGTGGTGGTGGAGAATCATCATCCACTAACGTTTCTAGTTCGGGCGCCACTTGTAGAGTCATTAGGTTATTTGGAAGCAGGAGAAGTGAAAAGTGAGCGACGCTTCCGCCGGGAATTGAACCACGGACCTGTTGGTTACACGTCGAGTGTGCTGACAACTACACCACGAAGGCACGCGAAAAAGGTGGGGAGAAATATCTTATAGAATAAATCATATTAACTTCTTAAAATGTTGTCAAATTTATAGTTTAAAAATATACTTCTCATAATTTTAGGAAAGCTATAGCTTACACATAAACTGTTTTAGTAATTTTCTGCTACAGGATACTGTATCATAAGAAATCAAGTCATTATTCTGGTCATTACTCTACTCTACCATTAATGGGAAAGAATAAAATTCCCTTTTTATCTTTAAATCTGAAAAAGTAGAACATTACTCGAGCTCATTCTTTGAAATCTTTCTGATAATATGCTGATGAAAAAGATAAATAATATTATGTAGGCATTAACACTACATTATTTCAAAATTGAATGCACTTAATGATGTTAAATACCAATATTTCATTCATTTATAACTTGTAAACAGATATGTAGTTATATTGCTTTTTATAGTCTATTTTCTGATATAAAGTTTTTAACACTAATTTAAAACAGCTGCCATAATATTTATCAAATACACCTCACGTCCCGGAAGACGTAGATTATAAATACCAGTATAATAAATATTCAAATTTGGATTTACGTATACGTTTGTAATACTATGAATAATCATGATAAATGCCGTTGAATATTTATGGGTTCCTAGTGGACTGAATGCACACAGAACCGATGAAAATTTATAAAAATTATTTTACCAAAAGGAACGTTTTGTAATTCTGGAACTTTCCAGAAAAATACTCGTACAGCTCTCCTCTGTATCACTCTCTGAGCTTAAATTGCTCCAGAGCCCACCAAGCCCGGCTCCAGTACTTCTTACATTTTCGGATAAATCCTAATTCTAGCCGGAGCGCACCGGAGCTCTAAGTAAGAAGACTTCCGTACTTTTCTTATGTAACTAAACAACAGTTTCAGTAGAAATTTGACCTCGAAAATTTTATTCTTAGGAGTAAAATTATATTAAAAATCACGTATTAAATTTTAATTTATCTCTTCACATTTCATTAAATTTTTATTTTAATTATTTATTTACTTTAATCATTAGGGCTCCGGCAGTCCTAATTTTAGAAGTTAAGCCCTGAGTATCACAGAGTACGATCAGCAGTTATACCTCAAACGACTAAGAGCGTTAAACACAAAGCAATGCAAAGTGCATCTAAATAATGAAACTCACACGGAAGTATCTACATACTTCGTAGTCGACTCTTAACTGAGAAACAGGGAGCTGATGCTCTCTTTGATCTTAAACAGTTTTCCCCGGCCTCTGAGAAATCTGAGTATCTTCCGTTTCTCGAAATTACTGGAAGGTGTATATTGTTACATAAAAGAGCAGCATATGGTTGCACTTACATATAGGGATCAGTTGCAGTTATACAGAGACCTAACCAAAGTGTCACCAAATAATCGCCAATTTTGGCGATAAAAATTAGTCGTAAAACCTATCAGGACTGAGTATTCTGTGTGTGTTTTTGGAGAACATGGTGAAATATTTACCAGGGTGTTTCTTCTCAGGTCCTGAACTGGAACAGTGAGCTGATGAAACGTAAGCTATGTTCTGATATACTGCTGGGGCTGGATAGTAACTGCACGTGAAGGGATTTGAAATCCTCTTTTATTGAATCACTATTAGTTACAAACTTCCCAACTCGGGAGAGATACAGAATGTAAAAGACCGCACTTGGGTCGAACTTAACAATCAAATAATTTAAAATGCTAAACCTAAAATAGAAATTAAATCAAAGTTTGCTCACAGAGCGTTTCGCGGAGATTGGCCTCTACCTAAAAGGGTGTGTAGCAAGATATACTAATACTAACGCACTTCAAATTGTTTTACAATGCAATCGCGTAGTAAGCACTATGGCTTATAAATTTAAGCTGCTAGCTGGTCAGACGAACGTTGAGCTGAGTGGCCGTGATCTGAGACTAAAGCTCTCTCACACTAAGAGGTTTCTACCTCTGGCTTAAATAGTACTTGGCCGTACTTCGAAATTAGCATAAGCTGAAACCGCGCGCTTCTTCTGACGGGAAGTTGAAGCAGAGAGGAGATAGACGAATTTAAATTAAAATAAAACTTGGTTAGTTTAACTAAAACCTTACAAACCATCTCCAGTTTGGTGATATCTTGGCAATTTAGCAAGATAGCCATTTAACTCAATGCTAATAAGACTTAAATCTGTAATCTTATTTTACGGTAGAGCTTCGGCTCTTCAGATTTTTTAGGTTAAAATACACAAAAGATGCTAAAATTTTAAACATAACTTCACTAAAATTATTTACATATATACAAAATTCATGACAATATCAACGAATGTGCAGTCTTTAAAGAAACTCATATGTTTCTTGCGTCGGTAAAAATTCAGTTAATTTCTGCCATTCTGTTAGTTTAAAAGAAGTTATGTACCCATAACCTGGAAATCACTGACAAAAATGCATATTTTCAATTTTTTTCCTTGCCATAAAAATATAATATATATTCTAACCACTTAGTTTACATAAATACAACAAATATTTTTAACTTTTCTTTGTTCCATCGATGCACAGAATTACCAACGGCATCAAAAGTGTTAATACTAGAAATTTTCAAATTTATAAATTTACATGCAAAGGTATACGACAAAGATCATTCTCTCGGACCACGGACGTCAGATGAGAATTCCAAACTCATGCTTATTACAAGCATTACAAATTGATGGTGTGGTCCATTAGCCGCTTGTAAAATCGCATCGTTCTATAAGAACAAAAGCTCATTATGAAGGGGTAGATGATTAGCCATCGTTGCTATCCGGGCTCCTTAGGGTTCCATTTAGGTTGGTGGGACCCAGTGAGGAATGTAATGCTCTAGACTCTTTGTAATGCTCTAGACAGTTACAAAGCCGCGACTGGTATGTACAACACCTATTTGACCCCCAGCAATGAGTTGCTTAGTGCAGTTTTTATCCCCACATGATTTCTGTCATCCATCTGCAGAAACTGGAATCTCGATTCATTGAAACAGATGACGTTTCGAGTCTTCATGTACCCAGCAGCAATATGGCTAACTGCAAATGCAACATTTGGTGTCTTCCTGTTAAAAATGCAGATTGGGATGGCCTTCGGCTGTTGCAACTGGATTGCGCCAGTCAGTAGCCTACGTACAGTTCTTCCACGCATGCTGAGTAAAGTGCTTGTAGTAAAATGTGTGATAATCTGGCATAACGTTCTTGTTATTGGATATGAAACGAAGGAACCTTAGAACACTGGTGCATCAATTGTTAATGGTTGGTTGATACTTTAAGGCTTTATGTTTCTGCTTTTGAGCGATGTTGGTACCCCATGCCACAATACTGTGCGAATTCCCAGCACTTCGGTGTTTGGTGATATCTTGCGAGAGCCAGAAATGTTTCTTGAATCAAACTCTCTTTGATCTCTGTCTTTATCTATAGAAACAATCTTTATCATGCCAATCGAAATTTAAACTCTGTAGCGTCGTAAAGAACCAGTGGCTCACATATGCCTCGTTTATTCTGTGATTATTTACAGGGTCAAAAAAGGAAAGTCCGCAGACCTAGTCGACTAAATCCCACTGGAGATAAATTATTATCCACCATGTTTAAGTTCAGATGTCACTCTAGAAGGTGTTAAGTTTTCAAAGCAAGAAAAGCAAAAAATCATCTATATCTTAGTAGCAATTCGAACTGCAGATCTTTCAGGTTTATCCGGATATTCTTAAATTATGATCTAATTAGGAAATATAATGCTGTATAGCAATTATTTGCGAAAGACGTTATTATAGTTTCCATTTCAGTTTATACAGTAACTGTAAAAGTTATATTGAATACTCTCGTGACCAGTATGCTACTTCACTTCCAAAATAAAATAGCATAGTAGATGTAGCACTTCTAATGCTTAATATTGTTTATTTTCTATCAATCTAGAAAACAAATCAGTTCAAGATCTAATCCTAAGAAGAAATTTAATTATACTTTGTTTAGTCTTGCATTTAAGCAAAGCGTTGTAAACAAATATTTGTTTAATATTCAGCAAACTAGAAAAATAGATTTCCCAAACTATTTGACTAAACACAAGGTGCTTACAACAAAATGCTTAGTTTCCTTCTTTGGAATAAGTACCCACTGAGATAAGGCTCGTTATAAATAGCGTGTTCTTAAAAAACTTAAAGTGCTCTTTATAGAAACTCATATGCTCTTAAAACAAAGACCATGTATTTAAAAACAAGTAACATGTAAATCTGAAGAAAGAATGCAGTGCTATTACTTTCGTATGCAAAAAAGGAACTAACGAGTTAACTGAAGTAGTTAGGAATCTGAGCTCATTATCATAATATCAAAGAATACATACTACAGCCTATTAAATAACTGGCGAGATTTTGCGATAGTCATAAGACAAAAAAATTAATAAGAGCAAAATGGAGGAAAGTGCATGAAATAAGAACATAACCTAATGGAAAATTTGTTCTTTAGTTATTGCATGTTAATAAATACACTCACTTCCAAAAGTTAAACACGAAGATGTAAAATGCAAACAAATCAACAAATATTGTTTTGATTGACACAAAATTCGCAGGAAAGTAGCATATATATTTATGAATAAAACAAAATCAATAGTTTTATACAGAAATGAAAAGAATATTAAATTTTTGTAAGTTATCAGATAATAACATACTGGAGATTTGAACAGAATTTTGTATAAAGTGAAATTAAACAGCATAAAATGAAAAAAAGGACATTAATAGGGCATGTGATCCCCCTCATCTGTATACAAAGTTTACACCTTGTGACCATGTTTTCAATTAGGTGGTCAACCACCGCAGAATTAAGCAATCGCCATTCTTCTTGTAAAGAAGTTTCCAGCTCAATAAGAGTAGCCGGAGGTGGGAAAAGTGAAGATACAGCACGGCCGAGAGCATTCCAAAGACTTTCAATGGGATTAACGTCGGGCGAATATGCTGGCCACGCCATACGCGCAATCCCTTCACTTCATCGACGATCTCAGCTCTATGGGGACGTGCGTTATCGTCCATTTAAACAAACGTATGACCAACTGCTGCAGCGTACAATCTCACAATGGGTTCTAGACTTCACCTCGATACTGGACAGCCGTCCAAGAACCCCGTTTAAAGATGTGCAGGTCCCCGTTTAATGATGTCCTAATGAAATCCCTGCCCATATCATAATGCTTCCGCCTCGGAATGCGTGATGTTCGGTGATATTTTGGTACTGATTGCGTGTTCGTTGTTCAAGCCATATCCTTATACGCTTGTCATCTGGCTCCAGAGCAAATCTTCACTCATCAGTAAACATGACTTTGCCCCAGTCAGACACATTCCAATTGACATGTTCCCGGCACTATTGTAATCGCGCCCCTCTTGATTGGACGGATAGAGGAACACAAAATCTGAGGTACCCGGGCGTACAGTCCACTCATATGTAATCTTCGGCGTACAGTAGTTGTAGATATCGCCTTACCAATGGATGGTGTAACCATACATGTCACACGTGTGGAGGTCGCTCTGCGATTCCGCTTGGCTACAATAGCAACATATTGATCTTCCGCGGGGGTTGTAACCCTTGGGTGACCGGCTACGGGCCTTCAGAAAACTGTCTGTTTTATTTGAAATTGTTTCCATAAACGTGAAATTACAGAATGATGAACGCCGAAGAAAAGAGCAACATCTGTGATCGACTGTCCTGCTTCAATGCGCCCACAGCACGCCAGCGCTCAGAATCTTCCATTCGTCTTCTGGAAGTCATAGAAACACGTATATCTTAAAAACAAATTGTACGAAAGTTTTAAACACCTTCTATCAGCACTTACAATCAATTTCTGTAACCCTTCATAAAGCTGGCTTCTTATAAGACTGCCTTTGTTGCATATTTCTTGACATGAAAGCAAGATTTTCTGTTACCTAACATATTTGCATATTTCCATCTACCTCTGCGGCGAATTGCATGCTCTTCAATTCTGATTGGCTTCCGGAAATTAGCATTTTCCTCTCCGTGCCTAACTTTTGGAAGTGAGTGTAGTACAAGTGCACCTGAAGGTATTTAATATTACTTTGTAAAGTCATTAGGTTATTTACAAGCAAAAGAGATGGAAAATGAGCAATGCACTCGCCGGACTAGAAACACGGACCTCCCGAATACGCGTCGAGCGTGCTAACCACCACACCACGAAGGCATTCCAGGAAGGCGGAAGAAATACCTTATATACTCCCCCTTTTAAAGGGCGACTGTTGATTAGGGGACCCAATCGACAAATCCTGGTGGTGGAGAATCATCATCCGCCACCTCTTTTAGTTCGGGAGCCACTCGTAGAGGCATTAGGATTGTTGTAAATAGAAGTGAGAATGAACAATGTCCTCACCTCGGACCTCTCGAATACGCGTCAAGCGTGCTGACCACTACACCACGAGGGCATGCCAGGAAGGCATGAAAAATACTTTGTACCTTAACTGAAAAGCATTGATCAATTATACTTAACTGAAAATTATAATTGATGGTACATCATTAGATAAGTATAACACGCTGGCAACACTGCTCATCCAAATTCTAGTAATTTTTTTTCAGTGGTCAAGCTTTTGTGTCGCTTAATTTGTCAATTGCTAACCAGTCTAACATAAAAAGAAGAAGTAATTTTCATTAATTTATATGAGAAATATGGCTGAACTTTCACTGTTTTTTAAATAACGCTATCAAACTACCTAAAAGAATGCATTAAGGCTAAAAGCAACACTAAACCAAGAATAAGGTAGTCAGTACACAGCCATAAATGAAAAATGTAACATATATAGTTCAGTTTTCCACTTTCAAAAAAGGAGAACAAAGCCATAGAGAGATGGTTAGTAATGAGGAATGTTTATTAAAATGCGTTGTTAGAGAACTAATGAGGAACACAAAATACTGTAGTGGTTAAGAAGACAGTTTCATTGTTTGTATTCGTCCAGTATCATGCGTGATGTTTCTAATACTGCCAGTCTCAATGTAGAAAGTCAAGGTTTATCGTTTTTGGCTGATGTGTACGATGTGAAATAGAGCGGTATGTTTTATTACTTGGAAGAACACATTTTGTCTGCCACATAGTTTTTATAGCGGACAAACAAAACATATTGCAAAACCGCCTTAAGCTTACATGTTCTTAGATAATGAAAGATATTTTTTCGAACGGAACAAAAAACAACCGTAACATGATGTCTTTTTTTTTTGTAAAGGAGAAATATTTTGCAAGATTTCTCTTAAAAAGTTAAAATAGAAATAATGTGGATTTTTCATAAAACTGAAGACGTAGTACATGTTAACCACCTCCCAGCTCTAACCAGAAATAGGACATTCTAATTTCAAGTGACCTTCTGTCTTATGAAATGTGTCATAATGATATTTATGATAATATTTATTCATAATATCATTTTAGTCTGAAATTGCTCTCCTGAAAAGTAACGTTTTCGACACTTGGAAAATAAAATTGGTTATTACATAGGAAAGGCTGGGAAGACGTTTGACAATATCGTCGAAATGGTCCCCTAGGTAAGAAGGGTTTTTTTTTTTGTTTGGTTTATTTGATTATGGCAAAGCACTGGAGGGCTATTTGCCTAAGGAGAGGAATGCCTTCGTAGAAGATTTTTAAAGAAAACTGGCTCTTATATATGTTACACATGGAGTAAAGCACGAAAACTCACATGCAGCCACCTGGTCGCCGAAACGCGAGCCCGGCTGCCTAGGCAAAGAAAAGTAAAGACTCTTGAAAGGGAAGGTGAATAATTTCGTTTTAAAAATATATAGCTTTGCAGAAGCCGTAAAATTACAAATAGAAAATGATTAGAATATACCCCGTAATACATTAGAGAATACATACGGTTGTTAAAAGGAGCCAATAAATTTCAGTATCCGTGAGAGCTGGGTGCAAAGGAAAGGACACAGCTTTGAAAGAATATGCTTCCTTGTGCTAATTGATGAATAACTAGAAGGTCTGAAATTAAAGCACCTGAAGTATTATATAAGAAAGTTTCTTTGTAGCTTTTTAGGTATAACCGGTAGCTTTGAAAGAATGATTTGATTTATTAGCAAGGCAACCATTTATTGTTGTGATTGCCTTTGGATTTATTTAAGAGATAAAATGCAGACAGATTATTTACAAGACCTCTTACTTCACGAGATTCATTTCGTTTAATTCCTTTGTTTTCCGGCTGTGTGAGAAAGTGGGAAAAATACATTCACCTCTTTTTCGGAGCGAAGAATAGAGAATGTATTGCACTATTTTAATTTTCGCCGTGCTTCCTATTGGTTTACAAGTAACTACTGAGGTTTGCTCTTCGACCAATGTAAACTGATGTCAGGCTTAGTTGCGACAAAGTTCAGGTTGGATTAATAATAAGGTGAAAGATAAATAGCACAAATATTAAACATAGAAGGCTTAAATTGTGACTACACTGCGAGTATATGTGAGAGAAATTTATTTTTTATCTACGATACCTTTTCCAACACTTTTCGGGATTGATGAAATGTGGTTTATTTTGAATTAGGGACCCCGTTGGTTAGTGCGGTGTATACATTTAATACTCGTCAGGACTATATTTCGGAAGGAAATTCGGATTTATATCACAGAAGTTTCCGCTTAACTCTGCCCCAAATCCGTATATTAGTTATGTAAGTATTTCTCGCCTTCATTTAGCGTGCAATAATGATTTAGAGCATTTGAAGAGAAGCTTAGAGTTGGGTAATTTTTTTTTCTTGTGCCTCTTACTAATTTGATTTTTTAGTTTACTTCTCATTTGTATGGCTTATTTAGAATTAATTATCGTTATAAGGAATTTAATATTCTATCAAATATCGGCTTACATTGTATTTGTATCAAAATTTAAGACAAAATTAAAAATGAATATATCTTTCTTTATATATTTGTATTATTTGTCTACCATAGACTTAAGTTCAATAAAACAAAATTATTCCGTAATCTGAACTTGATATTCTCACCAATTCCCCCTACGCAACAAATTTAAAGCGCCCACTTGCATTACTTTTTATATGTGCCAATTGCTAGCGCAAATATTTTCGTATTTCTGTGCATAGAAGGTAATTCCATTATATTACACGATAAAATTCACCTCCAGCTACGAAAATACTAGGTTTTGTTCTACAAGAAAATATCGATGTTCTCCCACGCCATTTCTATTTTACAATTTTGACTTGGTCTGAAGAGCAGTCGTTCTAAGAAAAACTATACAAATATTCAGATAATTATTTTGATATTCATAAGAGGTTTGTTTCCATATTGCAAATACAGAATAAATTTAGAAATTTCTCATCTATAACATGTTGAGTCAATACAAAATAAAAAATGTCACAAAACTGCGTACTGATTTCATTGCAGATATTTTTGTTTTGCAGTAAGTTCAGAAAACAATTTCAACACCTTGTTTCTGCTCTAAAGAGAAAATATTAATTTCTAAGTTCAACAGTTTAAATTTTGGGGAAATTCAGTTGTAGTAAAATCAAGAACACGTAATCGTGCGCTTGAATAAATACCTTATCTTTTTCGTTTTATGTGAGTAAAAATTTTGAAATTATTTTTCCGCATGTGAAAACATCCAGTGTCTTGTATGGTATCCAGTGAATAACTTTAACTCTGTGATTACTCATATCCGGTAAAGCTAGGTGTAAGCAAATTGCGAAAAATTTTTAAGACTGAAATTACAAATTTAAAAATGTATTTATATTAAATAATTATAAATATTTTGGCTTCCTCATAAAACTACTGAAGGATAATTTTACTCGTTCTGTTACCTTGATCAATGCTAGAAATGGGTAAATTGGAATAGTAGGCCCAATTTCTTTTAAGACGTTGGTAATATATCGAACCTTATAAACACTCTATTTTAAGAAACAGAAATGAGTGAACTGCATGATATGCTTACTATCACGAAATTATGTAATTTGAAAACTAAAGGCAACGATTTATTTCATTTACTTCTTTTGTTTTATGGATATTGTTTCACATGAAGAACTTGTGCGTCCCTTTTACCCCTGAACTTCCAAATTTATTGCTGTCTCTAGAGCCACTGTACTTGTCACTCCTGTTGCCGAAATTCCGACGTTCACTGGAATTGTTATGACGTTTATCTTCATATCTCCCGAAGCCACGTCCTCCACCATTATTGCGACCTCCCCCTTCTTTCGGAGCCATTATCGCATAAAATGCGCGTTAATTTATTTAATTTTTACCAAATTTATATATATTCTCTCTAAAGAGGCATTTCTGTGTGTTATTCTGAGAACAGATGAAAATACACATTCCTTTATACAGCGCCCTCCCTCGGTGGGCAGTGGATGTCGTAACAGATATTCATATAGAATCTGGGCTAAAGAAGGATTTCTATCATTATTTTTATATTAAAATACATTAAAACATCAGTATAATAGTCTGCTTTATAAAACGTTGGTAAAGGTGCCTGCATTAACATCTTTAATTTTATTTTGAAATAATTTTATTCCTTATACTTTAATTAAAGGCTTGACTTAACTATAGATTAATTAAAGGCTTAACTATAGTTTAATTAAAAGCTAAACTTAGATTCATTCTAATTAAAGTTATATTATTTATTTAATATAAAGTACAGAGTTAAATTAATATTATACATTAACTAAAATTTTAGTTAATATTAAAATACTTAAGTTCAATCAATAACTATTATTACTCATTTATTATCCCAAAGGAGAGTTAGCTCAGGAGGGTTATTAATTTCGTTTAGACATTTTGCGTTGGGTCATTGCAAAATTCTGAATCATTTTTGAAATTGTTGCCACCAAATATTAGAGCCCCGCATCATATTTAAAGAAATAAAGTACTGAAGAATTTGCATAAATGTATGTATGTTTCCTGAATTTTGAAAAAAAAAAGGTACCTAGAGACAAAAGTTTTAATAACGTAGTCCTCCACTCGAATATGGGCATCTAGGAGCGCAAATTTTCAATTTTTTTTATTACCCGTTTCATATTTTGTAAAACTTTAACGAATTTTTATTAACAAACTGGACGATTCCAAAGCGTTCCATTAACATTAACACTGGGTGCATCTTTAAGCACAAATATTTTATACGGGTGGTTTCTTTGTAAGGTTTTAGTTTAACCTAACAAAATTTTATGTTAATTTCTCTTTTCTGTGAACTCTTATTTCAACTTCCCGTTAGAATGAGCGCGCGTTTCAGTTTTATGCTAATTTGAAGTGGAGCCAAGTTTTGTATTTAAAGGTTAGCGAGGAACTTTCCGGTGTGAGAGAGCTTTTAGTCTCAGATCGCTTCGACTCTGTTCGACGTCCACCTGACTAGTTAGTATTTAAATTCTAAGCCTTAGCGCTGTTACTCCAATACTTATTGAAGTAATCTAAGTGCGTTAGTATTAGCCAAATCTTGCTACGCACCACTGATAGTTTAGAATAGAGGCCAACCTCGCGTTTAAAGCTCTGAGAGCAACGACTACTTAATTTTCTACTCAACTTTATTGTAAATTATTTGATTGTTCAGTTTAGACCCAAGTGCGGTCAGTATTTTCTGTTATCCCTTCCGAGTTGGGTAGTGGCTGTAAATTGTAGTTTAATAAAAGGGTAATTTTAAACCCTCCTTACGTGCAGTTATGCTGCCACTGACACAGAACATAGCTGCATTCAGCTCCCTGTTCAAGACCAGGACTTTGACACTGTTACGAAAATGTTCGCCAAAAGTATGCACAGAACACTCAGTCCTGATATCTTTTATTTGCGATATTGCGGTTGAATTGAATTTTATGGTTTATGTGCGAAGAACATGATATTTAATAAATAAATGTAACACACAAAACGTTAAAAAACTCCCCTTTGGGCGTAATATAAAATCCAAAAGCTTTCAGGTTTTATTTTGTTTTTCTTAATTACTTATTTATTATTATAAAATAAAATTATTACGGGCGTTAAAATGAAATTTAGAGAAAGGTGTCAATTTAATAAAAACTCAATTTATAAATAAGTGGAATCTTCCAGAATATCTCTCTTTATCCCTTCCATTTACAGTTATGCCATGGATTTCAGGAGCGAAGACTTGTATAACCATCTGGTCTCTTGCATTTCGAGAAATTCCTTTTTCCTTTTTGGTACAGGACATCTGCTCTGTTCAAATTAGATTTAAGCCAAAGGTACTTTAGATGGTTTCATCGACAATAGTTCAATCTAATTATGCTACAGAACAGAAATGTGACTCGATTGCATCAATTTCGTAAAACCATCATAAACTCTCCAGCTACCACACCCAGGCATTAACATCAAACGGGTATCGTGCAATATCGGTGTAATCTCTAGACCGCTGCTAATGAATGACGTGTATGTTGAAGCATGGAGATATCATGCATACCGCAGTGGGACCTCTCCCGCAAAATATGCTATGATGCAGATAATAATGAAACATATAATAGATAAAAATCATGTCACATAGATACTTACTGGAGACAGATATTTATTTTATGTTTAAGTTTGTGAGAATATTTCGATACAAATGATAAATTTGAAATAAAGATATAATTTAAGAAAACAAGAAGTAAAATAATTGAGTTATACCTCTCCCGACGTTAATTTTAGCGAAAATTTCTACGACCTCATCGGCTTTTAATACTGTCTGGAAGAAATTCCTTAAAGAAATGTCAGTTCACTTTTCAAACTGTTGCCACTAAACGTTATCGCCCTAAATTATATTTAAAGAAATTAAATAATAAAGAATGTGTAGAAATAACTGTATGTTTCTCGCATTGTGATAAAACGACGGTACCTTGAGCCATCGAATTTTGAATGACGTAATCCTGCTGAGAATATGAGCATCTGGAAGCCCAAATCTGAAATTTGGAATCTATTTTATGATCGATTTCATATTTTGTAAAACTTTAACGAGTTTTTGATTAACAAACTGAAAGATTTCAAAGCGAGCAATAGCAACGTTGTACAGAAAAAAATTATTATCTCCAGCGCGTGAGACTGTGTATAGGAAATTTTAAAGACGTGCTCAGTTTAAAATTATTTTGCGATATTGTTCTTAAACTGAATTTTAGGATTTAATTGCGAAGAACATGATATGTAATAAATAAAGTAACACAAAAAATTGTTAAAAAAACGCCCCTTTGAACGTAACTTAAAATCTGAAACATTTCAGATTTTCTTTTCGTTTCTTTTTTTTTATGCAACTAAAAATTAAAAATCCGCTAAAAAGGCAGAGTAGGTGCTTGAGCTAGAAAAATAAATTTGCAAATCAGTATAATATTCTGAAATACATGTTAACGTGAAAGAAAAAAACATTCTTAATTTAAAAATAATTCTTTTTGGTGAATCCGGTTGCTTTTTTGTTTTTTAAAAGCTTCTTCAAAATCGGTAATAAATATAAATCACATATCCTAGATTTAAAGAGGTTCTTAAAACATCATTTAAAAGCTTTAATTTTGTTAAGTAATAAATAATATTCGTTTCTTTAAGTGATGTCTGATAGTACAAACTCATCTATTTTGAGAGATGAAAGGCTGGAATTTGAACTATATCATCTATGTGCTTTAAATTTTGCACACATACCTGAAATTGAAAATAATGTTTCCAAATAAATACCAAAAAGAGCTAAATCACTGTACTGATCAGATCGATAGAATACAAACAACAAGTAAACAGATGTTTCTACTTTTAAAAAGTTAATTTTTCTAGTAAGATTCAAAATAGATATTCAATTAAATATTTTGAGCTAAATCTAATATTTCTTTTATTTATCTTTGAGTTTGAATGAACAGAAAATAAAATGAAATGTTCACCATTTTTTACATCTAAGCAACCCAAGCTTTTTACATTAAGTTTGCTCGACAAGGATGAGCTTGATTGGTGTATAAAGTTGAATCAATACTGCTTAAAAAATACTCGCGCCATATTTAAGGGGGTGTGCAACATAAAATGGTTCAAATGGTTCAAATTTTCAAATTTCCAATTATAGTCTTAAAAAATAGAGCAGATTCAGATGATTCCATAAATATATATAATTTGTACAGGTTTGGAATATATAAGGTTCTAAAATACAGTACTTAAAAATGTAAACAAACAGTGCCACGCCTCCCCTCGCGTAGGGGACACAAGTTTTCCACGTGTCTCAGCATTCTTACTCACTGGAAAGAACAAATCCGCTTTTTGTTTTACACTACGGTTTAATTCCTCTTCTTTCTAGAGTAGCCAAGCTACATTTTTCCGATACAGTTCTCCAACTTTGTGATAGAAAACGTTTGTGCAAAAGCATACATGGTGGAACTCTGAATTCAAATAAGGGTTTTAACCATTGTTTATGGGAACGCTAACTTAAAACTGTTTTTGTCTTAACTGCTTCGATAATAAGTATTTTAGAAGGTGTTATTTGTTTGACGATGGAGCTTACACACAACCGCACAAACATTCTTAAGTAATTGGGAATTTGAAGCGAGCCATAATATAAAATATTCATTGAAAACAAAATTATTTGGCTCGAGTTCGAGAAGCATCCTTAAGCTTTTAAAGTCTCTCTAAATCACCTAGAGTGAAAATTAAAATGATAAAACAGAGAACAACTGATGCAGAAATGTTAAAAAAATTATTATGGTACTGGAAGGTTTAAAAAAGTACATTTTAAGAGTTGTGGGTATACAAACAGTTTTTTATCTTTTTCTCAAAATGTGTTTTTTAATGTTTCGGTACATTTTGCTAAAAATCTATTTAAGGTAAAGTATTTAAACTTTCCCAAGTTGTACAATTAACTTGTTTGTTTAAAAATACCTAAAGTTATATCTAAAAATACCTAACGATCTGAATGACAAAAAATTTGAAAATAATAAAAAAAGATTCTTAAAATTATTGTAATTTTCCAAGTATTTGGGCAAAATAAATTTAATTTAATTTTTTAAGCGAAATGAAGATTCCATCTTGTTATTGTGTTACCGTACCAAATTTTAAGGAGATAATCTCAATAGTTTTTCAGAAATATATGTCGAACAGACATATCATTAAAAAAATTTCATGTAGCCATATAAAAAGTTAATTAGCTCTTGCAAACTAATTTATGCAGCTAATTAAATTCTTTTTATTTAAAGATAAGCTGAAATTTGCATATTTACTGCGAACAAAATCTCAGTTATATCTGTATTTTTAAGCAAAATTACATGTTGTTGAATATTTTGCAAAACCTGCTCCATATCTGCAGTCTAGATGTTTCATGTACCCTTAAGCAAGATAACTATTAGATACCAGATATCAGAAAAACATTTATGTTGGACATTAATGTTGTTTATTCAATCTATGTAGTTCTTTAATGTAGTGAAACTAAAAGCAGACATTAAAAGAAAAGCATGAAAATGAAATCATATTCTATTTCTTAGCGATAACGATTATGGGATATAATGTACTTTAAATGGTTTTCAAACAGTAGTTTCTGTTATCTATTTTATTCTTCTGACTTACAAAACTCATACAGATGAGGACAAAGTACTCTTATGTCCAAAATTATCTTTGCATGCATGAAAGAAACACAGAAATTGTGAGCTATAATTTTAATGAATGAAATGATACTCAACATTTTAAGACCTAAATTTGCAGGAAAAATTTTAAAAGCACGGCTTGTGATTGAAAACTGTAGCATAAAACTATAATACTGTAGTAATATGTTCCAAGTAGAGTTCAAGAAAAGAACTTAAACTCTTATGAATTTAATGTAGAATGGGATCTATTTCGACTTTTACATACACATCACAACAGGTTTACATGCTGGCAATAACATTGTTAACCACAGTTTGAGAAATGAGGTTCCACTGTTCAAGCAGTGAAGGCTTTAGGGCATTTATATCTCAAGGATGAGGATGGCTTCGCTCATCTACTTTTCTAATCTAGTTCTGTTTGGTTAAGATCAGAAGATTTTGCTGGCCAATATATTTACTCAGTATCTTCACTGCCAAAGAATTCGTCAACGGGGTTATCTCGATGTGGACAAACATCTTCTTCCAAAAAAGTCAGATCCATATGCACCTCTGAAAAGACTCTTCAGGGCTACATAAGTTTCTAAAACCTCATTCCGATATCTCTGGGTGGTCACAAATCCGCTACAGAAAACGTGTAAGGGGACCTAACCATAAATCATTCTTTCTGCCTGCATGGCCGAAATAGTCACGTCCCATAATGTTCAAAGAAAGATTTCGAGTTTCTGCCCCCTCCCACCCTGAAGATATAAACGTGTTTAGAATTAGATGTTAAATTACATCTCAATTCCTCAGTAAAGAAAAGTGCGACAATTGATATTCGCTCCAGTTTTGAACTTCTTCGCACCAATTAAAGCAATCTCTGTTTTATTGTGAAGACAGAGATCATTATTTATCCTCGTAATATCAAACCTGCATGGCCGAAACAGTCACGTTCCATAATGTTCAAAGGAAGATTTTGCATTTTTACCCCTCCCCCTGCAGATATAAACACGTTTAGAATGTTAAATTAAATCTCAACTCCTCAGTAAACAAAAGCGCAGCTATTGATATTCACTCCAATTCTGATCTTTGCACCAATTAAAGCTATCTCTGTTTTGTTGTGAAGATAGTGAAACGCACATTCTTGGCTTTCTGGTATAAAGACCCTTTTCATTAAGCCTTTGAATAAAGTTTCCCGTCATACAGAAATTCCAGTACCAGCTATATGCTACAGTAACTGCCGAACAGTTTTCTGTTACGTAACTGTATAATAGTGCAACTGCAGACTTCTTGTTACGATGGGCAGTTACTGCCAGACATCTATCTTGAGAAGCAGTTATCTATTTACGACCTTGTCCAGGCTTCCTCACAACACTTCTACAGTTGAAATCATTTCTGTACAGCAGAGACTGTTTGCCTTTAAATATTCACATATGTCACTAGTTTTATGATTATCTGCCCTGCTTATAAACTGTTGACGAATAGCCATTTCACGGATTCTTCCAAATGATATTTCGGAGCCTTAACAAATCGTTTTGTGTCCTTGCACAGTGAAATAAAACGTTGTATTCCAGAAATTCACGCAGATATTCTTTGTACTCAAAGCGCTTGGTTCACCGTCAGAATGAAGTAGCGCCTTGATGTGCATATTAGAAGCCATTCAACCACTTTAGATTGGGTAATACTAATTAGGCTTGTGTGTTAGACTCCTGGCAAAAATGAATTTTATCGATTAGATATTCCTTTCAATATTGTTATATTTGGATATGTTACGATAATTTTTGACATGAGTGTATTTTTCATGTACTCTGTGGAAACTATATATATTACTCATATGCATACATTAAGTAGTATAATATAAAATGATATAAATTTATATAATTTTATAATTCAATTTAATTCATAGCAAAGGCAATAATAACAGAAAAGAGACTGTAACAGCTTTTCATGAATACAAACATTTCACGTTGCTGTTTACAGTGAAAGAAGGAAAATTTCTATCGAACGCGTATTGATAAAGAAAATTGATGATTTTATTTGCATTAGCTTCTTCTTATTCTTTCTTAGGAAGTCAATTTTCAGCTGTGATTGCTTATTAATATCCCCGTCATCAGTGCATGGTGCGGTTCTTCAGAATTAATCAAAAAATATATTCAACTATTATTAACAGAAATTTTAATCGAAATTTCACTGTTTCAAAAATTAAATTACAATTACATGGTTTCCCTTTTTTGTATGAAATACCATTTCTCATATTGTTGCAAAAATGTTTGTAATTTTGTTATTAGTTTATAACTAATGCTAACATATCTATCAGCACCGACAGTGTAAATCATAAGAACAATGATTTCTTTTTCTGTATTTCCTTTTCCGAAAGTGGAATCGTTTAGCTGCATGTGGATTCTGAGCGCCCCCTGGGATAACCACTGGCTTACTTTCTTGTTAAACGTCTTACAACGTTAACATCCTGACAGAAGGGATTATTTCTTCCATGTCTAAATACAAATATTGCATGGGCATACAAGGCCTGTGTACAAGCATAGATATGTTAATTACATTGTTCTGTATAAGTTACATGAGGTACTCAGATATAATCATGAGAATTATGTGCACATTTAGACGTTATTTGATTTCATTGTGGGGTTCCCCCCTTTTATTTAACAGTTAAATGTGGGGAACTCTTAAATCAACAAGCGAATAATCGCTTGAGTGTGCGACCAGAGACGTAAGACTCTGAAGACGTAAGACAAGAAGGATTAATTACCCTTTATTTATCAAAATAAGGGTTAACACAGTCGTTTCCTATCTCAGAACGTGAGGCAAAGCTTCCACTTGGGCTTGAACTCGGATAATAAGAATCAAAGCTTAACAAATGCTTAGCCAAAAAGATATAGCCGAAGCTATAAGGATTCTATGTAGTTGGCCCTTAAATATCAGTTAAGTAGGCGAAGCTATCAAGGGCCTAAAGTATGGCCGAACGTAATAATAGCTTACAGAGAGACGTAGAACAAAGGCGAACGCTCGCTAATCAGAAAAGCTGGCTCTCTAACAAAGTCGCTAAAACACTGACTTAAATACTACCTTCATTTACATTAAACGCGTTTCTGAAAATACATTCTGGTAGGAAAATTTAAGCTGAAATTAGGAGAGACAGGAACGTGTGATAGACTTAAAGTAACTGTTATAAACTTAGGATAAACTTTATATCATATTTACAATACTGTTACTGAAATAATCACAGTAAGCATGTAATTCAGTTACACATTGACTGGAGTTTCTATGTAATTTTTAACTTCTTTACAACATTATTTTTAACACGTACATGCAAAATGGATAGTAATTAGCTTACATTACAATATATTTTGCTCTTACTGTCCAGTTACTTCTTCGCGGCTAGCTACTTTTCTAATGTTGATTTTTCAATTCTTGTAGTACTATCTGACTGAGTCCGTATAGGGAGTTACATGACTCAATTTTCTACTATTTTAGTTGATTTGCTTGGAAGACTACATTATCATAGTTATATTAGTCTATAATAATACTATATTATTATAATAATATTATATTATTATAGGCTGACTACATTATCATAGTTATAGAATAAATTTCAAAGAAAATCAACCTCTAATACGACAACTTCATTAACATTCTACGACAATGTTTTACGTCCAGTGGTCCAGTGTGCGATTTATAATATCTATAGGATTCCTGGGACTGTCTGAAAAGCAGTGCTCTCTCAGAAGAATAGAATTTTAATATTTTGTTCCAAACTCCTCTACTATAATTTTGAAGGGCGAACTAGCTTTATTATTAGCATGAGCATTTGACCGAACAGATGAAGCATTAAATACACATGAGCAATAAGTTAAAAATGTGATAAAATAATAACCTTCAAAGTTATGTTAGTTACTAGAAGCAGCTTTAATTCCCCTTTAAACCGTTTTTCTTCATTGATTCTTAAAGATTTTTTTTTGTTCAAAAATAAATATTTATATCCATTAGTACGAAAGTGCTTTGAACAGAGCCGCTCAATATGATGAGTATTATATAAGAGGATAATTTCAAAAAAATGTTACAATCTTCAAACAGTATTGAATGACATATTATACCTCATAATGTTAAACAGATGTATTAATAACTTTTATTCAAAGACAGCAAGTGCACATTTTTGTTTCAGTTTAAAAATAAATGAGGTATTGTTATGATTTCTCGCTCTTTTTTGCTTCAGTATTTGGTTCATTGAATATGTGTCTGTACAAATCCTATTTAGTTTTTAAATACTTAAGTATGAGTATTCATTTCTGATTATAAAACAAGTTCGATTCACTCCTCGTCACAGTTTGCATGACACACACACTTGTACTTAAAATTTTTCTTTCTTATTATAAAGAAGCTTTGATTTAAGACTTTTTTTGTTGAAGTGTATGGAAGTTTCGAATTTTCTGCTAACACTTTAAGTATACGAAAAGAGTTGCTGTTTTCGAATGTTAGTTTCACAAAATATCTTTAAATAATTCAAAAGTTTTTTTAATATTAACTATTATATAACATTTTAAATATTCATAATGTCACAACGTATGTGATTGCGCGAATGAAGATAATGTAACATAAGAATTCCTTTAAATATAATTAGATACGGTTAACATAGCTTAAAAAAAGGTTTTTAGAACTCTTATATTTAATTTAAGAATTACAGTTATATGTGCAGTTGTAATTAATGAACACTAAACCTTAATGATTCTATTCTGTTCCTACAGCGGATTTCAATTTGAATGTTAAAAAAGAAGAAGAGTTCATCACTTCTGTATACAACTTGTAGCAATAAATTGATTGGATTTGTAAAACACACTTGTTACGCCCTTTCCTGCCTCTTCGAAATCACATTGCATAACATAATAAAACCGGAATGTAATCAACTGGAAAGCAACTCCAGAAATGTTGACAATAAACTCCGGAAACCCATGCATCGATGATATGAAAGACAGATGTTCGTGGGATGATGGAAAAGCACAAGACACCTAAGGACATTTATCAAAGTGTAGAGGTTGGATATTTCGATTGGCTGAGAGGAAATATCCCAGCGACGCGTACTAAGTCACGTCTGTCAATCGCGAAATCGAACACGCACTGTTAAAGTGAGCATTTGTTAGAAAAGCAAATAAAATGAGTCTAGGTAGTAGATAACATCAGCAAGAGTACTCTCTAGAGCCTTTTCCTAAAAGCAATTTTTTTTGTTGTTATGAAATATACAATACGTTCCAAACTTCTATAAATCTAATGAATGATATTTCTGTGATTTACTACTTACCAAAATACTGTTCGATTTTATTGGATTCGCATGACACAGCAGATAATGACTGGAAATGATACAGCACTGATTTGATTGCTGTCACAACACATGTGATTGCGCGAGTGAAGATAATGTAACATAAGAATTCCATTAAAATTAATTACATATGTTGAAAAATAGCTTCAGAGAACCTATCCTTTTTTTAAGCCACGAATCGAAGTCTAAATCTCACCTTATCTGAACAATTGAAGAAATTTTGACCTCACGAATAACCTCGCAAAGTATGCATAAAAAGTAATAAAAAAGAAAGCAAGTGTGGTACCGAAAAGCGAACAATATTTTTGGAACCAAACTACCTAGGAAGCTATGAAAATTTGCAAATCATGAGTCTTTGCGAATTACAAAACTAAGCTAAAATTATTCAGAACAAATATATGGAATGTTAAACTCTAATAAAGAATACTGCTTAAAATTTTCTCACTGTTCTGAAAAATTTCCAGGGGCAACAGTGGCAAACTATTCACATATCTCCGGATTTTTTAATCTAACTGTACTTGTCTTGCCTAAATGATTAATTTGATTTGATTTATTTGATTATGGTAAAGAACGCGAATGCTAAAGTCCTAAGAAGAAGAATGCCTTCATGGAAGGCTTCCGAAGAAGAACTGGTTCGTATGCACGTTACACATGAGGAAAATCAGAAAAACATCCATGCTGCCAGCCAGTTAGCCTGTAACCGAACTCAAGTCGAGGTAACAGTGTTCCACGACATTTCTCTTCGACTGCTGGAAGGCCTTCCTGCTTAAAAATAAAGCTGTTTTGAAGGCCTAAACACCCTTTCATTCTGGCTAAAGCTTTATTCCAGCTTCCAACAGCCCGAAATCCCAACAGCCAGGCCAGATTGCGATGTTGTTACTTCTCCCCCTCTAAGGTTTGCAGTTGAAGGTGCCAGTTTCTGCAAATGCATTGTATCAGTTTAATTGCAGGCAGATTCTCCTAAAAGGCCAATGGAAGATTCTTTGTTAAGAAGTAGAAAGGATGTCATTTGAAATTTTCTCACCTCTTTGTGTGTTAATGAGAGTGTAGGAAATGAACAGGAGGGGTAATGGGCGGAGATGGGCGTTTCGTTTTTTTAAGCATACAGGTTCGCTATGGTTTAAGTACTTGAATTTTTTGCATCTTGTGAACAAGATTGAAGTAAATGATCATAAATGACAGGTATGAAGGAAAACAGCAAAGCAATGTTGGTTATTAAGTTAAAATACTTCCTAATAATACTTTCAGGAAAAGTGGTAAAATTCAGTTTATCAGCGTTTAATTATTAGAGCAAAGTGAACCAGCATTTGGAAAAATCTGGTGATCTTATCACCCTTTGAATAAATTCAGTATTTATAATATTCTCATTGAGCTCAGACCTTTAACGCAAACGAATAAAATGTAATAGTTAAATGGACAGGTTACAACACAAAAGATTTTTGTTATTCTAGCAACAAAGAGGATCGTGAAAAACAATGAGGGCTTAGAAGTTTCGTACTAAATCTAGTACATTTTACACGTTTTTAATTTCATTTACTGAAATAACTACAATTAGCAAATAATTAAATTAAAATTAAAAATTAAATTGACTACAATAATGCAGGAATAATTTACCTTTTTCACATCCACCCTGATAAAGCTTCATTTTGTAAAATATTCTTTCTGTCTTCTTGTTTAATCAGCAAAAATAATTCATCATTAGTATAGAAAATTGTTTTCTCTTTGTTAACTCAGTCGAGATAGTCAGTCAGCCAATATTTTAATTTTTGTTTCCTAAAATAGTTATTCTTGGCCATTTATTAGTAACTGGAAAACTTCTCTATCTTATTCTTATTACCATTTACAAATATATTGTTACGAACTGCAATTTTAGAACCATTAGTTTGCTCTTGACATTGTTCCTAATTTTAAAAGCATTAATGCTTAATCGATAATTTTACAATTTCTGCAGCCCTCTAAAAGTTATCTAAAAATATCCTATAATCATGATTTCTATGGACACTGCATTTGATTTCGCTTGGAATTCCTCGAATTGGCTTATTTTGTTTTTTATCTTCTAGTTCGCTTTCAATACAATGCAATATTACATTTTAGCATTTGTACTATTTTAAAAGCTTGCCTCTCTTTGCTTTTCCAACACATGCACATTTTCTCTCTTCTGCTAAATAAAAGACTTGCCTTTAGCTTTTAGAATTCCTAATGTTTGTTCCTTGTAATCAAATTCTACTTAGAAATTCGTTTATTTAAAAGCAGTTTATTGAGAAATGTTTTCATTCCTTTATGTTGTTGGTTAGATGCTTCAGAAAATTTTCATCCTGTTGTTATAAGCAATAGGTTTCCTCCCGAAGTAATATCAATGAATTTACAGTAAATTCATTTTCTATTATACAGAAATACTTTGCCAAAATTTTTATTTGTATTATATATATGTAAGATAAAAAATATGCAAAATATGCATTATAATTTAATTTAGTAATAGCCTCTTGATTCCTCATCTAATTTTTCCCCCCATCTGTGTTTAAAAATAGTAATAACGTTTCTGGACTGTGTCACTTTTAAATTAATCAAGAACACTTGAGCAACGCTGATGACGTAACTAATTCGGAACCTGAACTCAAAATTTCGAGAACTGTAACTTTTCACTTAATAAGCGACCTAAACCATAACCTTCTCTTGTAGAGCCTCTGTATTGAATAATTGCGGAGTTTTGTTGTCTATTTTTGTTGCAGCTTGGAAGCTATTTCGCTCTGCTCTTTTCCTATCACAACATTATCAAATATGTAAATATTCTTGAATAGTAACAGTTGCAGTGCGAAGTAAATTCTGGTCAATTGAAAGAAAAATGAAGATTTAATCTTCCTCGATTGCCAAGTTCATAAGGGATTCAACATTTTAGCAGTCTTCCTAAAACTATGTACGAAGGTGTATAACGTACGACTACGGAGTCAGAATTCTTATTGTTCTATATTTGTCTATGTTCTATGCATCAACGTCACTACGTCCTTTCTATATCCTACACATATACATACATACATATATAAAAGTGTGTAAGGTTTTAGTTTAAACTGACAAAGTTTTATGCTAATTTTTGCTTTCCTGTAAGTTCTTATTTCAACTTCCCGTTAGAACGAGCGCGCCTTTCAGCTTTATGCTAATTTGAAGTACAGCCAAGTTTTGCATTTAACAGTTAGCAAGGAACTTCTCGGTGCGAGAGAGCTTCTAGTCTCAGATCACTGCGGCTCTGCTCGACGTCCACTTGACTAGCTAGTATTTAAATTCTAAGCCTTAGCGCTGTTATGCTATTACTAATTGAAATAATCTAAGTGCGTTGGTATTAGCTAAATCTTGCTACGCACCATTGATTGTTTAGCATAGAGGCCAACCTCGCGTTCATAGCTCTGTGAGCAACGATTACTTAATTAATATTTAACTTCATTTTAAATTATTTGATTGTTCAAGTTAGACACAAGTGCGGTCACCACTTAATCACAGTTTTCTACCACTTAATCACAGTATTCTACCACAGAACATAGCTGCATTCAGCTCCCTGTTCAAAATCAAGACTTTAACTACTTCACGAATATGTTCGCCAAAAGTATGCCCAGAACACTCAGTCCTGACAAGTGTTTCAGAAAAATGATTAGAAGCTTTCAAATACACAGTCCAGTCACATTAATGTGACCATCTGTCAAAAGCCAGAATAACCACCTTTCGCAGAGCGGACTGCTGCGAGACGTGCAGGAAGAGAGTCACATAGGTCCCTGAAGGTGTTCTCTGGGATGTTGAGCCATGCCGACTCTAATGCCGTGGCCAGCTGCGCTAGATTACGCGGTTGAGGATCCATGGCGCGAACAACTCGATCGAGATGGTCCCACAGATGCTCGATTGGGTTTAAGTCAGGTGAGTTTGCTGGCCAGGGGAGGACGGTAAACTCATCCTGGTGCTCTTCGAACCACGCACGTACACTGGCAGCTGTATGGCACCTCGCATTGTCCTGCTGGAAGATGCCATCATCCTGAGGAAAAACAATGCGCATGTAGGGGTGAACATGGTCCGCAAGGACAGATGCGTACTTGTATTGATCCATTGTGCCTTCCACAATGATCAGTGAACCTAGAGAATGCCAGGAAAACATTCCCCAGACCATAATGCTCCCGCCTCCAGCTTGGACCGTTCCGGCAATGGTTGCAGGGTGGTTCCTTTCAGAGGTTTCACGCCTTATACGCCAACGTCCATCTGTCCGATGGAGCATAAAACGCGATTCATCCGAAAACGCAACCTGTCGCCACTCAGTGGACGTCCAGCTGCTGTACTGGCGTGCAAATTCTAGCCTTCGCCGTCGATGAACAGCAGTCAGCATAGGTGCACGAACCAGGCGTCTGCTTCGGAGGCCCAGACGCAGCAATGTTCGCTGAATAGTACTTTGGGAGACACTTTTGGTAGCCCCTTGGTTCATTTTGGTGGTCAGTTGCTCAACGGTAGCCCGTCTATCTGCCCGAACGCATCTCCGCAACCGTCGTTCGCCTCTGTCATCTATGGCCCGTGGTGCACCACATTTGCCACGTCGCTGATTTTGGACAGTCCCATTTTGCCATGCACGGTACACTTTTACCACGGCGGCACGCGAACAGTTCACAAACTCAGCCGTTTCGGAAATGCTTCCACCCTTGGCCCGAAAGCCAATGATCATGCCCTTTTGGAAGTCGGATAAATCGCTTCGTTTCTGCATTACGCCAACGATTGAAATGTTTTCCGAAGCTCTCACACACCCTTTATATACGCTCAACTGCACTGTGCTGCCACCTGCCTTCTGTGATTGGTTATTTAACTCTGACATGGAAAGTACGTGGTGGTCACATTAATGTGACTGGACTGTGTATATAAGCGGCTTTTGTTAGGTTTTAAATTCTATACTAAATTGAATTCATTTTTTTTAAGTTTAGTAATTCATGGCGTTAATTTTATGGGATAATTTGTTCTTTTGTTTTTTAAAAGCACTTTTTGATTACTTTAAATTACTATATATATATATACACACTGGTGTGCAGAAATAAAGGACGAGACGGTTTTTTCAATATAACTTTGTACAAAAGCTTTCCAAATCAACACATTCAATACCGTAAGATCCCCAATACGTAAGGACAGGAGTAATCTAAGCACCACTTACAAAGAGAAATCAGAGGGATAAAAAGAAGCTTTATTGAAAAAGTAGCATGGAGCGCAATGCGACTGAAGGCCGAAACATCCCTGTGATGGGTGTCCAGCAAGAAACATCCGGTCTTTAATAGGGGATATGATCTCCCCTGACTGCTAGGCAGGTTTCACATCATTTGTACATGCTGGATATGTGGTTGTTAATGAGCTATTGAGACACTGCTGCTCGTTCCTCTTATAGCACCAATCGCAGTTTCGGAATCGTTACTGGCGATAAGTTACGTACTGCCATGGGTCTCCCTAGTAAGTTCCGTACATGCTTGACGGGATTTAGATACAGGGACCTTGCCAACCAATCCATGTGTTCAATATCTTCACTCTCCAACAGCTCTTCGACAGTAACTGTGCGATGAGGTGGAGCGTTGTCGTCCATGAAGAGGAACTGAGGACCCATAGCCCTTG
>KK120726.1:897788-927367 GCA_000611955.2 Stegodyphus mimosarum | reverse complement strand
TCGTGCAAACAGATCACCACCGTGCAGTCTTCTGGCCACGGTAAAGCGCGATATCGGTCGTCCAGTCGCCTGTGTCGTGTGTCTAGCGATTTCTTCCGCTGTCTGCCGCCTGTTTCTTCTGGCATGTAATGCAATATATCGGTCAGCTGCGGTAGTGGTTCTTCGTGGACGACCACTACTAAACCCCCGGATAGCTGTTCCTATAGTTTGAAATTGTCTCCAAAGTCGTGAAACGATGCTGTGAGCAAGTCCGAACTCTGCAGCCACATTGCGGCTTTTCTCCAACTTCCCAATGATTCGACCTCGGATAAAAGCATCCAGATGTCGTCTAACAGATTGATTATTCGCCATTTCTCGCTGAGGCAGCAACTCGGTGTGATTTTAACTGCTATACGGCGGGCAATCTCTTTGCCAGAAATACTGATCTTACACCGACAACATGCTTTACACTACTGAGACACTCCCCCATTACGTCTACCTGCATATCTGCGCATGTGCTACCGTACATCACCTTACTTATTCTCCTGATTGGTCTTTCTGTCCACTCTACCTCTTCGTTCAGCTCATATGCTAATTTTTCGACTTCGTCCTTAATTTTTGCACACCAGTGTATATACAAAGGTATTAAAGCTTTGAAGGGGGAATTTTGACTGAAGCCTTTCGTCTTCATGTTCGATTAATACTGTTTCCAAATGTCTTAAAAAACATACGTAACCTTATTTGATATTTTGCCCAATTTATCCCATACTGATAATTTTACTGAAATGTAATAGTTACATTTTTTCAAATTAAACATTATTTTAATAGCATCTTTAAAAGTGGAATGCCTCTGCGAGAAAAGACATAAGTCTTGCTTTAATTTGAATAATCTGGGAATGAAGAATATATAAGTCGAATCAGGATAAACAGTTCTACTGTTTCCTGACACAAGCTCATCAGTGGCAGAGTCGTTAAGACCGCTGAAAACTGGTATTTGACTTAACTCCTGTTGAATGAGCGGAATCATAGTGTTTTCATGGTATTCTCCATGTGTAACGGGGATAAGTGACAGTTTCCCCTAGAAAGTTCTTCAGGAAGTCTATCCCTTCTCTTAGGCAGATAACCCTCGAGGGCTTTTCTATAACCGAACTAAGCTTATGGTAATGTAAGCACAATTTCTAGGTTTTGAATGTCGTACTCTCAGTGTATTTCCTTTTGTTATAGTGCTTATTTGTTTATAACCAGTTATAGCTACTTTTATCTCGGTTAAATACTTTAAATATACTTAAGCCCCCTTTTATATATATAAGCAAACATAATTAAATTATGAAATGAAATGTGACAGTATTCATTGCCTATTTCCTTCCTCACGCAGAGAAGAAGCAAGAAATTAAAAAATCCAAATTTCAGAACACGCATTTATTGTGTTTCTATTTGTTCCTCATGATGAAGGCAATTATTTTGGACATCCTTTATATAGACATATTAAATCGTGCTCATATATGCTACTTTTTCTAACAGCATCATTTAGAGAATTTTCAATAATGTATTATAATTACATTTTATATTACTATTATCATTGTCATTAGTGTATTATTATTATTACTTAAATTCCGGATACATCATGTTTATTTATTCGGAGAGATGAAGATTTTATAATGGCCTCCATGATATTCTAACGCCAGACTCCCGACTATTAGCAAAACGTATTTCCAACTACATCATAAAAGCATGCAGTAAAGAGAAAGAAATTCATTACATTCTCCCCCATACACTTAAAAGGCGATTCGGGACACGAGGACCCAATTGTCAAATAATAATAGTGATGAATTATGGACCACTATATTATTCTTCGGGCACCAGGCGCCAGCATAGAGCCATTAGGCATTTACGGGAGCAGGAAACATGTAAAATATGTATTGGCTTTGCCAGTACTCAAAATTTGGACCTTCCGACTGCTAGCCGAATATACTGTCATAAAACCACGAAGACACACAGTAAAGATGGAGGGGGGAAGCATACAAAGTTACCTGCAAACCTCCTTAATGGTCACCATTAGGAACAACAAGTTATGACCTAATATATATCGTAGGTTGTGATTGGGAATTGGAAAATTAAACCTTTTTCAGTTAAAGTAAGAAAATATTTATGCAAATGAAACAAATAATGGTATTTTAGAGCACCTGTGGAAGAAAACAAAGTAACAAAAGTATAAGTATCATAGGCAAAAAATATATTTTTAAGTAAATATTTTACTGCTTCTATAATAATATTATAACAATAGATAACTGTATTTTCATTCTGGTTATAAATATTCTTCAGCAATCATGATTTGTGGCAAATGCTGCTTTGGATGTTCGACATTTTTTATAGGATTTTAATTGATCTAATTTCCACAAATATCAAAAAACAAAGTTTAATCATCTAATTCTGCCCATGAAATTCTCTAGAAAGAACTATTGATTTAGATTTTGGTAGTATTCTTTGAGAAATGAGGAAGGAACCAAACCGTTTATTGGGTGGAACTACCACAGCCCACATGCCCATTTCTTGGAGCAGAGAATAACCACTGCGCAGTTAGAATGAGTGTTTCTTTACTCAAGTAACGGCTTGTGAACCTTCCTTTCATCATTTAGCCGTGAAATCGACAGGGGTCTGATGAATTCCAAAAACAATTCCTTCCTTCTATTTGGAATCGAGCAGTGGGGTTGCAATAGGAACTGCGAAGGAATTTAGAAAACATGGAAACCTACTCTCCAAGCGAAAGTGTTAAATCATTAGTTTATTTATGCTTTCTTTTTGATTGACTGAATCTAACTGATTTGAAGTTGTTTTAAAACGGGTAGAAATTTGTTACAAAGTCTAAATAAACATTTTCGAGTAAAAAGAAAATTATTTTTCTTCTATTAGTTCTTTAGAAAAGTGGGTAAACTGAAGTGCTTATTAGCTAATGTGCTTTCCGGAATAACGAATTTTAATTTTGTACCTAGGCAGGTTTGACTAATAATTTACGACTCAACAGATTCTAACTAATAACTTCACCGAATAGTTAGACTCGAACTGCATCATTAGATTTAATGATTCTAACTATTCGGTGTAAATTATATGGAAATGAAATAAGAAATATTTTGTTGTTGAAACTAAAAAAATAAAGGAAAACGTTTCTGTTTGCTTGTAAAAGGAGGGATATATTAATTCAATGAGTCGTTATTATTCAATTATTTTACTTGGTTAGGTTATTCAATTATGGCAAAGCACACGAGGGATATCTGCCTGAAGGGAGGGATGCCTTCGTGGAGGACTTTTTAAGGGAAACTGGCTCGTATACACGTTACACATGGGAAAAACCACGAAAACGCCCATGCAGCCAGCCCGTTCGCGGGATTCCAACCTCGGACCGTACTACCAGTGTTCAGCGTCTTTACCGCTCGGCCGCTGGTGGGCCTTATTTTACTTGAAATTAGTTGTGTGTACGCCTATGTCCATAATGTATATATATATATTATATATGCTCAAAAATTCAAGTGTGGCGAAACGAGAATCAGAACTCTTTAATTGTTCAGATTACTTTTTATTTGTTCAGATTTTAATGTTTAGTTTATTACCCCTTTGTGTGGTGAAGTGGATAGAATAGAAATTTTTACTTTTGGTTTTGGTTTTTTTGTGATTAAAGATTTTTCTTAACAGAATTTTAAGTTTTTAATGCATGATGGTCTAGAAAATACTAATTTAAAATTCTAATTAAAAAACTGACAAATCCTTTTCATTAATGGTGTTAAATTTAATATTTGTTCCTTGGAGATGTTACATGGAAAGTTTTTTTATTATAAATTATTATGAATTATTGGTATATATATATATATATATTATATGTGTGTGTGTGTTAAAGATAAAAGAAATATGTAAATCAGCTTTCTAATGTAATTTAGTAATAGCCTTTTAATTCCTCGTTTTTAATTTGGTTATTTTCTGTATATTCTAAAAACAAAAGTAACATTTGGGGACTGCTCCATTTCTAGATTAATCTATGCCACAAATCTTGCATAACGCTGATGACGTAGTTATTTCGGTATATAAACTCTTAAGAGCTAAAACCTTTCTAACATAAACCAAAACCTTTCTCTTTAGTGAGCTGCCATATTGGATAAATGCGCACTTCATCTATATCTCTGTTGCTGCCTGGATGCCGTGTCGCGGTGCTGTCTTCCTATCGCATAGTTTTAGTAATGTTCAGTAAATGTTCTGAAAAAAGACAGGATTAGAGTGCCAATTAAAACTGCGGCCACAAACATGAATTTAAATAAATATGGAATGTAATCTGCCTCGACTGCCACGTATCCTATTCATTATGGATTAGCTTTCTACGCAATCAAAACTCTTCTTCTTCAGCACGGATCCTCTTCCATATGCCTACATCTTTTTCTTTATTTTTATCACATATATATGTAATAAGATGGCATGGTCAACGTAAGTTTCAACGGACTGGCGCTGGAGAGGATTTACTGCGCAGTTAGAAAGATGGATGTATAAATAAAAAAAAAAAAAACTTCTAGAGGTGGCCGTTTGGATACTTAATTTTATTCCATGATGTTAGTTATATAACTCCACAATTTTATACAGCTTACATCGTCTTAATCAATGGACGAAAATGTAAAAAATAAACTCTGCTTGGCTAGAGGCAAGGCGACACAGCGAAAAGCAGCAGAAGGGAAGAGAGAAGAGGGTAGGAGTTGTGAAGCAGTTACCTTTCCTACCGCAATACATTTCAGATCACATAACAGATTAATGGACAGATGTTGGGTTGAGATTCCATCGATAAGTGCGCAACAGAGTTTAGATGACGGGTCTTTTTCAGAATTGCAGGGAGAAATTATTGCTTTGTTGTCTTTAGCAATGGAAGTTGTTAAAGGGTTATTATTATTTTATTATTTGGAAGAGAGATTAGATATTTTATATTGTACATATTCCAACCCTTTAAAAAGAAAAATGGCTGAGTGAAGTTTCAGTCAGTGAGATTAACGAACTATTTTGCTATAAATTCCGTTGTAACCCAACTAACCTCCCTCTTTCTTTGCATATGCTTGCCAGCGGAGGGACGTCTCTTGCTTGGCTGCTTTTGCTAAAAATGAAATACGTCATCATCAAAACTGTGGGGTGCAGATTGGCTCCACTCTGAAGTGCAACAAGTAATAAAGATGTGTTTGGAATATGAAGTGATTTTGTGATTTTTCAAAAGTTCTCGTCATCTTCTGCTACGTAATTGACATTTTCAGTGATCATCTAATCCTTAATCCATTAACGACTACAAAATATTGTCTTCCTAGTCAAGCACTCATCTCTCATCAATTTACTGCAAGAAACTTAATCTTATCATCGTATATATATATATGCAGAGATTTTGTACCTCTCTCTCTCTCTATATATATATATATATATTATAAAAAGCTCAAGTCTTGGGCTTATTAATTTACTTTTAATTGCTTTCATTATGAATATATATATATAAATTTTTGTATACATATTTCTATATGTATTTCTATATACATATTTCAATGTATACATATTTCTATATGTATACATTGTACCAATGTATACATATAGAAATATGGTAATTAGCTCTTCAAACGCTGAGTAATAAATTATCTCCATTTTCGCCATTTCTCTGTCCTTTAAGTGACTCCAAGGTGTGTACTGTGTAGTCATCCTCATAAGAAAGGAGCGAACATAGGAAAACCACTCATGAATAGTGACGAGGTTGCAAATCTAGACGCAGAGTAGAGACATTAAGTATTTTTTGAAAGCAGGAGAGCTGAAAAATGAGCAATGCCTTCGCCGGAACTCGAACCAGAGACCGCTCGAATACGCCCCGAGGATGCTGACCGCTACACCACTAAGGCATTCTAAGAAGGCGTAGAAAGTACCCTCTATACTCCCCCTTTTAAAGGGCGACTGGCGATTATTGGACCTAACGCCAAATCCTGGTGGTGGAGAATCATCATCCACTACCTCTTTTAGTTCGGGCGTCACTGTAGAGACATTAGGTATTTCTTGAAAGCAAGAGAGAGAAAAAATGAGCAATACTTTCCCCGGGACTCGAACCACGGATCTCTCGAATACGCGCCGAGCGCGCTGACCACTACACCACGAAGATATACTAACAAGGCAGGAGAAATACCTCATAACTGAAGTGTGTCATCTCTACTAAAGATGCTCTGTCCGACATTAAATTCCGATAAGACCTGCTCTCGTCTCGCTTGTGTTCTCGTGCAGTTTCTTGAATTCCCAGTTTACAAAAGCTGCTGGCTTAGATTTTGTAAGTTACCCTTATATCGCAGGCATCTAATAAAAACAGGATTTCTCTACAAGTATTACATTATCATAATTACTATACCTGGACATATGCTCTTTAAATATTCTTAGAAGACAGTTAAAGCGGCAAGAGTTGAGAAGTAACGCACGCTAAAAAATATTAACTCGAAGGTGGATAATACTTGCTGAATTAAAAAATCTGATGTGTACGCCATATGACTTCCTTAATTAAACTTATTGGAAGATGCACTTCCATGACTTCCTTAATTAAACTTATTGGATTGACTTAAATCTACTTCGTCGATAAAGCATAACCCTCAACAGAATGAATACACTCTTTAAAATTCACTATATTTGATTACCATAGCGACACTCTGCGCTATGTTGCTAATCTCATTCATTTTATAACATAGAATGCACAAAAATATGTATATTGTCTGAAGAATTATCTAACCGTTGCCGCAAGTTCTATTCAAATACTATTATAAATCTAAAACACTATAATGCTATAAATTCAAATATTATAAAAGAAATTAAAGAAAGAAACAAAAAAAAGAAATAATTTATCATAGAAGATTCAGTATTTTTCATTCAAATAGTTCAGGTCTCACTTCGCGACAAGGCAAAAATACACAAAAACTCAAAGTATCTATATTAAAAATTACGAAGAAAATCTAAAACACTTATTTCCTCGAATAAATTCCAGAGTGGATTAAGGCTGATTTAATTCGAAATAATAAAAAAGGCGTTATCTTTGTTTTTGCGAAGCTTTGTTTCTCTAGATTGCCAACAAATCCACTATTCTAAGTTTCAAATGTAAACAAATGTGTCTGCTATGGTAATTATAATTATGCTTCTACAACTATAACATGCAGGAGAATAAAAGCATAAAACGTTAACCTGAAAATAAGAACATCATAATTCAATCAGTTTTAAAGCAAAAATTGCGCAATTTATAAACATATAAGAATAAAGAAACTGAGCTCACTAAGCCAAGTTGTTGTCGTTGTCGTGTCCATTACCACATGGGAGAATGATTGCCAGAGCCTACTCCAAAGAGAGGTTAGACTTCTATTTTCCACCAACAATTTTGAGGGAGACCACCCCGGGGGGGAATCCAGAGGTCTTCCACCCCTCACCTCTCCCACCAATACACACGAGAGGACTTTCGGCTCTCCGCATATTTAAAGTGCCGCCATGCCGAACCGACACTATACATTTGCAAACATCGAATTTACAAACATCGATTCGAACCCGGGCCCTTCGGTACCGTAGTAGGCTCCTCTAAACACTATACCATCTGGGCGACACTGAGCCAAGTAACAGAGTGGATATATATATATATATATATATATGTATATTGCAACAAGAATAGCAGGTGGACATCTACGACATCTACATTTTATACTAGGTCCTATATACAAAATTTCAACGTTCTGAGGCTACTCGTTTTTGAGTTATACGAGATACATACATACGTACGCACAGACGCCAAGAAAACGTCTCTTCAGAATTCCTTTTAAGTCAGTTTTGTAATTTCTTTTGGGAAAAAAGAGAACATAGTTTTTTATTCTGTCCTTACGTACAGGCGTCACGCAAAAAACATCGTTAAACTGCATTCGATAGCGGTCAAAATGGATACTTTCGTTGAGATAAAATGATATCCGAAATTTTTCGCGATTACAATACTTCTGTTTTGCTTCGTCCCAGGAAGTAAGATAAGAATTTCTTCACCTACATTCAACACAAACGTGAACGCATTTTTCACGGATCCCAAGTGCGGAGGATTAAAGAACTTTTAGCAATTTTTTTATATGGCTTTCTTTATGACTCTGTTCCTCGTCTCCTTTCCAAACTTCCAAGAACAACAGCAACTATAAAGAGGCAATGCATGCAGCTTTTAGCTTCGTAGCCTGGTTACCCATTTCACAAAAGTGAAGGATGGCATGTTCGGAAAATTACACTCACGTTTGTGAAAATTGCAACACCATGAAGGACTTACGCGAGTGAGCTGAAATTTTCAGGAAATGCAAAGTAGCGCATGATATGCAAATGATTAGAATTGCAAATCCGTAGCGCATGCGTATGCTGAGCAGCGCCCTCTGAACGGCTGATGGATCCGAATAAATAGACAGCTGTAGCGAGGCGTGTATGGTTATCGGTGGTTATCTGCTAGTGGTAAACGTTAACTCAATCTGTACTTATGCCTCGTCGACGAAAGAGAGCGAGATTTGAACAACTTACAGAGTTTGAACGAGGGAGAATCATCGGCCTTCGTGAAGCTGGATTGTCGTATCGTGCAGTAGCCTCTCGTGTGCAGCGTAACAGCAGCACAGTGATGCGCGTTTGGAAGCAGTGGACGGACGAGTGTCGGACAACTCGGAAATCCGGGAGTGGACCCCGAAATGTGACGTCAGCTCGCGATGATAGACACCTGGTCCGCATGGCGCGGACGGACCGTACAGCTTCCTCTAGACAATTGGCAGCACTGTGGTCAATAGCTACAGGTGTTTCATTGTGTGCTTCATCAATTCGTAGACGTCTGCTGCAGTGTGGACTGCGCGCACGGACTCCTTTATACAGGATCCCCCTAACGCACGACCATCGCCGCCTGCGGCTACAATGGGCCAATCAGCATAGAGACTGGCGTGCTGATTGGCAGCATGTCGTGTTTTCTGACGAATCCCGCTTTAATTTGTGGTACCATGATGGCCGCATTCGTGTCAGACGCTATGCCGGTGAACGCCACCTTCCGGAGTGCATTATCGAACGCCACAGTGGACGAACACCCGGAGTTATGGTCTGGGGCGCCATAGCATATCATAGACGATCTCAATTGCTACGAATTGTGGGCAATCTGAACAGCAACCGGTATATCCGTGAAGTTCTACAGCCCGAAGCTGTTCCCTTCCTTCAAAGCTTGCCAGGCGCTGTATTTCAACAGGACAATGCCCGCCCTCATACTGCTCGGATTGTTAAATCCTTCTTTGCAGCGCAGCAGGTACAGCTTCTTCCTTGGCCTGCGTGTTCCCCGGATATGTCGCCAATTGAACATGTGTGGGATGTCATTGGTCGGCGTCTTGCTCGTGATCCTCGTCCTGTTGCGTCTGCAGACGAACTTTGGGTACGCGTACAAACGATATGGAATGCTCTTCCTCAGTCAGACATTCAAACTTTGTTTGACTCCATGCCACGTCGTGTAGCAGCACTTATTGCGGCGCGTGGTGGCCACACAAAATACTGATTCTGATCTCTTGTTCTTGTTTGTTTGCTTTGAACATTTAATCATTTATTTGTACCACTACCACTCAACTGTGTATTAAATTGCATTCAATTATGACGATTCCTTCTTGGTGTTGCAATTTTCACAAACGTGAGTGTATTTTGGTTTGCACATGGAGCTGTATTACACAAGCGATTGCCAAATTACAGAAAACTTTCATTGGTTTTTGTCGGATTCATAATTTATGCTGGATTTCATATTTAAAGTAAAATGTAAACGACTTAATCAGTAAATTCGAAAGGTACGAGTTTCACATGCGACCGAAGGCGAAGTACCGGTACCCTTTTAGTTGCTGCAATCATCAAAAAGGTTCATGTATGTATTACTGCCAATTGATGCAAATGCTGAGAGTATATTAGAGTGAAAAGTAATTCTTACATCACTCCATTGGAGACTATGCAGCTAAGTCATCATTGTTTGTATATTAGAATTCGCCTTCCGACTGTTAATATATTCGCAACATGTCGTCCATGGCAATATTTGCTGTCCAAAATTAAAACGTCTGAGCTGCAAATCTGTCTTGAAACTGCCTCTGGGAGGATAAATATAGAGGAAGTGCTCCGTGTGACGTTTCCCATTCCTCAATATTGCAATCATTTTAGAGGTCGGGGATCTCACATCACTGAGGTGCCCATACTCACATTGTTTTCAAGTTTCAAAATTTCCTTGAAAGAGTATGTGAAAGGTGAAGATTGTCTTTACAAATTCTCTGAAAGAATACAGATGTAGAACTAAATTAATTAAACTCGATCCAATGGGATTATTAGTATACCTCATCCTCTGATTTGTCTTTCCTCTGATTTTATACCTATGTAGTTGCATGAAGCTTAAGTGTTCGTATAAATTGGAGCGTTGGCTTATTTCCTTTTGGATTCATAGTTTTACTAAAATCAAAGGTTTTTTTAAGTTTTTCAATAATTTTTGCATAAAGGAATGTGCTTAAAAAATGTGGTAAATTTCAAAATGGACAAGAAAAAATCTGATGTATACACCACATGACTTCCTTGTACGGAATATGTCATTATACGCATTTTTTCTTGCATATCATTTAAACTTATTGAATTGAATTAAATCTACTTCTTCGAGAGCGCATAAACCACAATAGAATAGATGCACTCTTTCACATTCACTATATTTATTTGCCCTAGCGATGCTCTGGCGCTAGGTTCACTTAACAGCGTTACATCTCATTCATTGTATAATTCAGAGTGCTCAAAACGTATATCATTTGAAGAATTATCTAATCGTTGCCACATGTTGTATTCAAATACTATAATAAATCTAAAAAGGCGTATAAAATATACTAAGCAAATAAAAAAGAAACAGTTTTTCACAGACGATTCAGTGCCAATTACCTAATGCTCATGCGCTACTCGTAAACCTTCTCATCTGTCCGAGACAGCCTGGCGACAATATTTGCTGCAAATATGAAACTCTTATTTCCTCTAATTTCATTACAGATATATTTCTCATTCAATTAATTCTTTCTGTTCTTAGGGCATGACAAGGCAAAAATCAATAAACTCTCAAAATACCTTCGTTAAAAATTAAAAATATAGAAAAAAATAAAACACTAAATACAGTAAAGCAGCAAAAAAAATACAACTAAAATTAAAATTTCTGCGCAAAAACAAGCAATTCCGTCAGCGGGCAACAAGGCAGACTTTTCACTATACAAGAATGAAAGTTTAATTTTGGTCTTACTAGTGAAAAAAACACGAAGGTGTTGAAACCGAATTTACTATTCTGGTAAGTTTCAAACTTAAACAAATATGGCTGCTATGGTAAAAAAAAATTAGGCTTAGCCACCCCTTAAATTGTTGATAATTCTGCAACTATGGCATGAAGATTAACTAAAAACATAAAAACCTTAACCGGAAGATAAGAACAACAAAATTGAATAATTTTTAAACAAAAAATGCTCAGTTTACCAACATATAAGAATAAAAAAATCTGAGGTCACGGAGCCGAGTAACATAATGGGTATTTATATATTTATATACTTTTGGTGCGGCCGATTGAGACCAAAAAGGGAGGTGCACAGCGACATATTACAGCACTCCTGTATACACAATTTCATCGTTCTGAAGCTACTCCTTTTTGAGTTATGCGAGATACATCTGTACGTACGTATAGATGCCATGGAAAAAATCTCTTACGAATCCATTTTAAATCAGTTTTACCAGTTCCAGTTAAGAACGTAATAATAACTTAACGGGATAATTGAATTAAGGTTGCAATTCTTTGGCATGAAATTTGGAAAAAAATTATGTTTTTAGAAAATTTGTTATAAAATTTAATACTGTGTACATTTTTTATATATATTAAAATTTATCAAATATACACTTGTTACATTATATTTCTTTTACGTGATACTTTTTTTATAATCACGAAAGAAATGCTGATTATATGCATACTATCTAAACTTTTCCTTAATATTCTTTTCCTTGGATACCTTAAATTGAAGACAATTTATTCTCACTTTTGCCGTTAATGCTGCAAATGAAGTATATGCCTTGAAGAATATTCGAGAAAAATCACCTATACGAAATCACAAAATAATTACTTTTTCTAAGAAAAATTCAAGCTAATGTAGATTTGTTTCACTACTTCTTTTGTTAAATGACGTATCGATATTCGCCCTGCTGTTTGAGCTTTTATATAAAAATAAAATAATCAAAAGCAAAATTGCAGTGGAAATTCTATTTGGATACATTTTGTTTAAATTGAAGCTGAATGAATAAAACCTGATGAGGACACCACGTGACTTCCTTGCACGGCCTATTAAATTATACCCATTTTTGGCTGCATTTCATTTAAGCTAATTTCCTCAAATTCTAAGGAGGTATGTTCCTTATTCAATCCACTTCGGGGTAAGGAAAAAAAAACCCTTAAAATAACGTTATTAAAATTTGTGAATTACAGAAAAAATTAAAACAATAAATACAGTAGGGGAAAAAACCATTTTTAGAATTTAAATTAGAGAATTTACTCCAAAACAAGCAATTCTACCAGCGGACAGGAAGTGATAGTTTTCGGTGCACAAAACGAAAATTTACTTTTGGTCCAATTCTCTAAAAAGGTGCAGAAACTGAATTTATTCACTATTCTACTAAGAGTTTTAATGTAAACAGTTGGCGACTTCGTTAGGCTCAGTAACACTTAAACAACTTTAAATTACTACTACATGCAGATTTGTAAGGTTTTAGTTTAAACTAACAAAGTTTTATTTTAATTTGACTTTTTCTATCTCTTCTCATTTCAACTTCCCGTTAGAATAAGCGCGCTTTTCAGCTTTATGCTAATTTGAAGTGGAGCCAAGTTCTACTTAAACTAGAGGTAGGAACCTCTCAGTGTGAGAGAGCTTTTAGTTTCAGACCACTGTTACTCTATTCGACGTTCGCCTGAGCAGCTAGTATTTAAATTCTAAGCCGTAGCGCTGTTACGCCATTACTTATTGAAGTAATTTTAAATGCGTTGGTATTAGTTAAATCGTGCTACGCACCATTTAGTTTAGAGGCCAACCTCGCGTTATAAGCTCTGTGAGCGACGACTATTTAATTTCTATTTAGCTTTTAGTTTAAATTATTTGATTGTTCATTTTGGACCCAAGTGCGGTCTCTACTTTCTGTATCCCTCCCGAGCTGGGAAATGGTTGTAAATAATTGTGGTTTAATAAAAGAGGATTTTAAATCCCTTTATAGTGCAGTTCTTCTACCACTTAATCACAATATTCTATCACAGAACATAGCTGCATTCAGCTCCCTGTTCAAGATCAGGACTTTAACTACTTTACGAAGATGTTTGCCAAAAATATACACCGAACACTCAGTCCTGACAGATTAAATAAAGGCTTAAAAACGTTATTCGGAACATAAGAACAACATAAATCAATAACTTTTAATGCAAAAAATGCGCGATTTACCGCTATATAAGAATACAAAAATGAGCTCACAGAGCCGGGTAAAGATTGCGTATACATACATATATAGTGCTGCCGATTGCAACCAAAACGGGAGGTGCACAACTACATGCTATAGTATCCCCGTGAAGCTATTCTTTTTTGAATTTTGCGAGATACTTGCATAGGTACATACAGACTTTACGAAAAAATCTCTTCTGAATCTATTTTAAATTCATTTTACAATCTGTTTTGGGAAAGAGAGTCCTTTATTCTGTCATACGAACAGATGTAACACAATAGCATCGTTCAAATGGATTTGAAAGTTGTCGAAGTGGATATTTTCGCTGAAATATGATACTGGAAGTTTTTAACGATTACAATATTTCCTTTACTTCGTACAAGGAAATAAAAAATCAAAGCTAGAACAGAATTTGTCGCTTACGGAATTAGATTTGAAGATATCTGCCCAGCTTAAAGGAGCAAATATAAATAATAAAACGTTTTAAGAGAAATGTAAACGTAATTGGAAGATATTTGTCAATAAGTGGACTTAAATTCTTAAAAATATTAGAATTAATTGTTTTATAAAATAATTGTTAAGTCTTGTTATACATTTAATTTTTAATTTGATGACATACCAGTAAAAGGATTTTGTACAAAGAAATAAATATTTGTTTCATACTAAGTTGAAATTTTGATTCAGATAAATTCTGCAAACTATCTTTTAATCCATATTTTCTTTTTACATAAAGGCTTAGGTAAATTTTATTTCACCTTTTTGTTTGATTACATTACAGAAAATTAAATATTGATGAAGAACCTTAATACGTACATAATAATCAATGTGGTATCAAGCTTAGAATTTATTTTTTAATAGATACGACTTACGTCAAAAGGTGATAAAAGTAAATCAAATTTACACTGCGAAAAAAAAAAAGGGGAGGACAGTTCTATATCTCCCGTTGTACTGTACTGGGCCGATTGACAAAATTCAAATTACGTTTTCCCTGTCTCGAAAGCTCGACTTAGGATATATATTAGATTTATATGCAGCTTTGTTTTAATATAGATATTTTGACACAAAATTAGGACTTTTTCCGAATGACATGACAATTTTTTTCCATATATCGATTTTACGACTCAAATTATGAATAAATATTAAATTTTGTAAAATTTGGTGCGAAATTTACGGAGAGGTTAAAAAATTTAACTTGGTGAATGTTTTTCAGTTTAAGCCAAGTGTTATTCACTTAAGGAATTTTCTTATATGTGGAAAACTATTTTCCTTTCCTTCCATTGTGCAAAGGAGGAAATAAAGTCACATCGTTCCTGCCTTTTTAAATTGTGGATGAGAGTAAAAAAGGTCACATCGTTCTACTTTCAAATAATTTTAACAAAGTGCGTAAACCACATTTCCGCTATTATCGCTTTCAACAAATATGCCAAATTTCAAATCGCGTCAATATATAAATTCACTTATATCTTCGGAAATTTAAAAAAAAAAGGCTCTACGTTTTCGAAGGTAAGCTTAGAAATGCATCTACTTTAAGATGATTGTAAAACTTTTATAGATTATAATTCAAAATTTTTTTCGAAAAATTTATAAAAAATTATTGAAAAATACAAATTTTAAAAATAAATAATAAAAAATTCGTGAATTTTATTTGGAATGAACCTAAATTTTGAACTGTGTAAGAAGGAATCAAGTAAAATTCATAAAAAAAGAGATATTAATAAATGCATGCCAAATTGAATTAACACTGGGAAGCTATAATTTTAAAACACTTGGCACTTTGGCACAATTTGTGTCATAGAATCGAAATATGGAAAAAACGTGGCATGTCATTTCAGAAAAAGTCCGATTTTGCGTCGAAATACGTTTTTTTGAACAATGCTATATATAAATCTAATACATATCCTAAGGCGCGCTTTCGCGACATGAAAAACGCAATTTGAATTTCGTCAATCGGCCCAGTAGAACGGGAGGTAAAGAGAACTGGCCCATTTTTTTTCACAGTACATGTGTATATATTATTAATTTGCAAAGGCTTGGGCGGAAAGTAATTTACGTTTTTTTAATGTGAAATAGAACTAAATTTTTTGTACACAAAATATAAACTTTAATTAGTCTGTTCCATTCTGTTCGATAAAATCTTACATTCTGTTCGATGAAATTTTGCCATCTTTCTGATAACTTCATGACTCCACGCTAACAAAACTTCTGGACTTTTTCATAAAAAAACACAATCAAGTGCGATTTGAAATCATTGTTATTACTGAAATTTTTAACGTTTAAGATGTGTCATAAATTTCGAAATCATTAATCATCCGATGGTGCAAGGTCAGGCTGCATGGGGGGATGCGACATCACTTCCCAGACAAGCTCCAATAATTTCGTAAGTGTTGCTAAGGTTATAGCCCAAAACATCGCCGACGAAAACGTCGTGGTACATAACATCGTTACATGACGTAACAGTAACACGACGAAGCAATTCAATTATAGCTTTAATTTTGTCATTATCAACTTCAGAAGGTCGGCCAGAGCCTTTAAAAGCAGAATATCTTCAGAACAAAATTTTTCAAACCAATTCTGACACATGCGCTCTATTAAGCAATCAACACCATAAACTTTAGATTTCTCTTTGTGGGTATCAGCGGTTTTCTTTCCTTAATGAAAATATAAAAAGAAAGTAAATTACGCCGAAATTCTTTATTAGTGACAGTAAACTAACAGTTTCCAAATAAATAAATAAATAAATAGGAAGTAAAATAAAAAAGAAAATATGAAAATTTCCAGATTTTACGTTACGTCCAAAGGGGCGTTTTTCTAACATTTTGTGTGTTACCTTTATTTATTAAATATCATGTTCTTCGCACTTAAACCATAAAATGCAGTTAAAGAACAATATCGCAAAATAAATTTTAACTGAGCCTATCTTTAGAATTTCCTATACACAGTCTCACGCGCTGAAGTTAAAAAAATTTGTTCTGTACAACGTTGCCACTTTTTTTTTGTTTTACTCACTTTGAATCTTTCACCGTTTTGCTCACTTTGAAGCCCTTGAGTTTGTTAATCAAAAATTCATTAAAGTTTTACAAAATAGGAAATCAATAATAAAACAAATTCCAAATTTCAAATTTGGGCTTCCAAATGTCCATATTCACAGCAGGATTACGTCATTCAAAATTCGATGGTTCTAGGTACCGTCGTTTTATCACAATGCGAGAAACCTGCATACATTTATGCGCATTCTTCATTATTTAATTTCTTTAAATATAATACAGGGCTGCAATATTTGGTCGCACCAGTTTGAAAAGTGAACCGACATTTAACGTTTCCGACTCAAACTCGTTCAGTTTGAAAAGTGCTTCGTGTTTAAATAACTATAGCATATCTTATATTGTTTATTGTCTGAACGCATATAACTCATACAAAGCTACGTAACAAATATCATACCAGCTTTGCATATGATATGATAATAACATCTAATTGCCAGGGCTGAAGAATTTCAGGATATTGAGTTATCACTTACTAAGGGAACTGTTAATTTAGAAATGTTCTAAGAATACAGCATTTCATTTCAAGATTATCTTGACTTTAAAAATATCCTTATTTTCCATATGACTATATATACCGAAAACGGAAAACCTTTATTTTCTGTGACAACTTAAACAGCTTTTAGTTTTTATTAACCGTATAATGTTTCATAAATGTTAATAGAAACAGCGAGCGTCTAAAATTCTTTTTTGAGACACAGCTGGTAGAATTACGCTTTCACAGCATCCGATTTAATAAATACTAGTAGCATTCGAAGCTTCCATTTCGAAATAATGATACTTAAACGTGGATATAAATCCTGTTTCTGGCCTTCATTCTCTGCTTTTATCGCATTTAAGAACTAAAAGATTGAACGCCTGCAATTTTCTTTTGTTTTTCCTGTCTATTTTTCTTCCAATCTCTTCCAGTGTTTTTGCTGTGATTTTTGCTTCATTTCATTTGTTCGAACATAAATCTAAGTTACTTTAATCGCTACGAACATTAGTGTATACATACAAGATAAGTGACTCTCAATAAAACTAAAAATTAGTGATTTATATAGATTTCTTAAATAATATTTTTTATTTTATTTCAAATAATGTATTATTATTTCGATTTAGAATTTTATGCAGGTATTTTTTTTTGAGGGAACTCAGATGATGGTACAATGCGAGTTAACTAAGAAACTGTTATACTGTATATTTACTATGAATAAAATATGAAACGTTATGAAACTCAAGATGTTGTTCAAGTTGCTTCACAGAAATTAATGAAAAAGGTATTGTCGGAGAGAAATTAATTAAGATAATGGAAAAACTGAAAGTCAAATTAGAAACTATAATGAAACATTTGTGTATAAGAGAGTGCATTTATAACCTAGGGATGTTTATAGGTATGTTAAGTGGATCTGTAAAATATTTCAAATATACTTGAAATAATAAAGCAAAACATTGTACTGTATGCTAAGAAACGTTAATTCAGTTTCCTAATTACCTGGCTAACTTCATTATAATTAATTAATATTAATTCATTGCTAATAAATTAATATTGGGATATGTTTCTACAGTTTGCGAGCCAGAAAGAAAAAAATCTGAGAGCTTTCAGATTTTAACTAACGCCTATAGGGGCATTTTTTTACGTTTTGCGTGTTACCTTTATTTATTAAATATCACATGAAATTCAGTTCAAAAGCAGTATTACAAAATAATTAAAGGAGAGTATATCTTTAGAATTTCTGACACATAGTCTCGGGCGCTAGAGATACTTTTTTTCCCCGTGCAGTATTGTTATTTCTAGGTTTGAAATCATTTTTGTTAATAAAAAATTCCTTAAAGGTTTGCAAAATAAGAAACATGTACTTAAACATATTCCAAATTTGGACTTCCCGATGCCCACATTTGAGTGGAGGTTTAGGTTATTCAAAATTTTGTGTCTCTAAGTACCGCTGTTCTTTCACAGTGCGAGAAACATAGATACATTCATGCAGATTCTTCATTACGTAATTTTTTAAATATAATGCAGGGCTGAAATTTTTGGTGGAAAGAGTTTGAAAACTGAAGTACCGTTTATAGAGAACCAACGCAAAATGTCGAAATGAAGTTAATAGCCCTTCTGGGAAATTTCATCCTTTGGGCTAAAAAACCTCTTAACCACTTTCTATGAGACAATACTACGTTTTTGATTAAGAAAAATAGAGAAAGGAATGTTTGACATACTTGTTGCTCAGTCCGGTACATGAGACTTCATGTTAGGTCTTAAAAAAGATTAAAAAAAAGCCTTCATATTTCAACAAGAGGTAAGATAAGATAAATACGCTTTCCTTTCAAACTAATTAATGGTTTCATTTTCTTTTGTTTATTGAATGAAATATGTTATGTCTTCAATATCAAGCTCGTTTTTCAAAACTTCCAAAACCATTAAAAGAAACAGAATATTTTATGACAGAAAAAATGAGGCCCTTCTCAAATCAATAATATGAAAAAGTGACAGCGATTTGCAACCTTTCAGCCTTCTAAAGGCGCTAAAATGTTCCTAATTTCGGAAGTTAGAAGATTTGGTATTTTAAAACAGGGAGATAAACTAAGAAGTGAGTAATCCCGAAAGAATTTTTAAGGAAACGCCAGTTCTATTTAAAGTAATATTCTGTTTTAAGATGTAAGAATGAAATGCTACATAAAGCTAATCTACATTTATCAGTAGTTTATAGTTTGATTGTTTGATTAGTTTTAAGCTGCAAATGGTAAGAATTACTCCCAAAATGTTATATGTCAATGGATGTACTTCTTATAATGGTATTTTTATGTGGAGAACTGCCGCTCAGACACTAGTGATTAGGGAAGTCAACTGCGGTATCGAAGTGTCTGGATTTAATTCCGTAAGAAGGCATGGACATTTGTAATGATACAATGTCTTTGAGGCATAGGAGCACTTTAACTAGGCGTCGAGCCAAAAGTCATCCCGAGAGGTTGTTATAGTTGGAGAAGATTCTTGGTTCCGTCCCCCACCCCGGATCCTCACCATCAAAACTGAGAGTGTTACTGAGCGAAGTCCTACAATCACCTCAATGTTGCTCAAGGCTTTTGCCAACGACAGGCGCAATCTTGTTCTCCATGCCAAAATAAAGTTCGTGGACTTGTTCTGGTGCTACTGTTAAAGGAGTGAGAAATGCCATAGCTACAACATATATAACTATCTTACAGGAACAAGGACATGCGAAAAATGCAAGAAAGTTTTCCGAGAAAAACAATTCAGCTAATAAACGAAATAATTTTGAGTCACTCAACGTCAAATTATATTGTTCGCATATCTGGCGTTACTCTCTCTATATACACTCATGTCGATAAATTAAGGATAATGCAAAATCAGGCAAAGGAAGAGTTAGAAGCAAAACAAATTTGACTTATTTGTAAAGCTTACTTATTAAACAAAGATAAAAAGCAAAAAAAGATGCTATATGTTTGATATTATTAAAAAAATTAGCGATTTTTTCTCCCTGGAGCAAATTACAAAAAAAAAAAAACTATTTACAAAAAACCAATATTACATGGTTGGTATGATTGTTAATACGTTGTATGTCTCCCAGACGATGCAATACAGTCCGTACAACGCCTAGGCATGCTGAATATCAAATTATCGATCTGATCTTGGGGGGGATATTACACTACTCAAAACGCAATGCTCTCCGAAGTTCCGGTAGACATGTAGGAGGAGGTTGACGGGCTGCAGCTCGTCGGCCAAGCATGTCCCACACGTGCTTTACTGCATTCAAGTCCGGTTAGAATGCTAGCCAGTCCATACGGGTGATATCCTCCGATTGAAGGCATTCGCTTACGATGTTTGCACGGTGAGGACGCGCTTTGTTATTCATAAACACAAATTGTGCGCCCATGGCGCCCCGAAAAAAACGTACATGATGTTCCAGAATGACGTCCCGATAGATTTGGCTTGTTCCAATTTGAACATGCAGGTCAGTTCTAGAACTCAAAATAATTCCACCCCAAACGAGCACTCATGCACCATTGTAACGGTGTCGTTCAATGATGTTTTCTTGGTGGTAACGGGTATCTGGAGCTCTCCATAGGAAAGTCCGGCGAGAATCAGACTGCAAGCTAAACCTGGACTCGTCGGAAAACATCACACAAGCCCACTGTTGCGGTGTCCACAATGCATGCTCTCTCCTCCAGGCTAACTGCAGGCGACAGTGAGTTGCAGTAAATGGAACGCATCTGACAGGTCTACGAGCATATAGACCAATCTGCCCTAAGCGTCTGCACACGGTCTGCCTTGAAATTGTCGTACCAGTGGCTGAAGAGAGCTGACGAGACAGGTATGAGGCTGTGCTCCGCCTGTTTCTTTTGGCAGTAACTGCCAAATACCGTTCCTCATTCGGCATTGTAATTCTGGGGCTACCTGTGCTGTAACGTTTACTCACATTACCATCATCTTGGAATTGTTGCCAAAGCCTGGAGATGACACTCTGAGCAATTCCAAGTTCGTCTGATACTTCCAGTTGGGTACGCCCACATTCCAGACGGCCGATAATTCTACCACGTAAAAAATCATCCAAATCCGTCCTTTGTGTCATAACTATTCGGTTATTGCACTGAAATGCTTTTAAAGCGCCTGCGAACAATTTTACTTCTTTGCCTGTATTCCTTATTTATCACTCTCTTACACTCTCGTCATTGTGACGTACCATCGGTGTCATCTGGTTATTTCCTGAAATTTGCATATGATTCTTGAAGATCTGTGTAGTGATTTTACAGGTGATATATTTATTTTAGAGTTCGATTTCCGCGTTACTCAGAATTATCCTTAATTTATGGACATGAGTGTATTTGATATACACATACCCCTAACCAAAATCAAACCTACAAATATTATAACATTTTGTCACGTTTTTGGGGTATATATGTACATAAAACATACAGTTTTTAATGTGTGAAAGCGTGTTCGAAAATTCTTTATGTGTTTACCAGTTTCAAATGATTGTAAGTTCCTAAAACAGGTTATACTGTAACATTATTTGTTTTACTTTGTATAAACACATGTGTACAGAACACTGTACGACAACCTTAATTTTTACTAGTTGCACAGGTGCATCTATGCGGAATAAAATGGGCTGTTATTGGGTTAAATCTGTTTTGCACGTCAGCTAAAATAGCAGATGTAAAATATTTTGAAACATGCAAACTGAAATCTAAGAATTTTATTTTCTCCTTATTCCAAATATATGTAATCACTTGAAACAACATTGGCGAAGTTCTCATGAAGATTTTCGTAACATACATTTCATAAAACACAAATATAAAATTTTGTTGCACCCTATCACAACTCTGGTATAATATCCAATGTGAAACTCAGTTCGGTTGAAATTCAAATATAATTTAACAGCTTCAAATATACCGTCAGGATTATCTACTAGCTATTTAAAAGTGAAAAACATTTCTCTTCTGCTAGAAAATTCTTTTGCGCAATTAGCAGTCACGAATGTATTGTTATGTGTCCTTCATTAATGTTTCCCAATTTCCCTTTCATTTTTCACTACGCATAAATGCGTGTAGGCAATTTGGAAGCATCTGCTATATTATTCTTTTTAGTTTTTACTGCAACTGCGGTTCTTTAATTTGAAAATAAGGGGAATGTGATATTTCCAGTGTAGTATTAAGCCTTTTTTAGATCCCATTGTATGTAATTTTATAGAATATTTTTGTTAAATAACTATATCGTTTTATTCTGCTGAAAGTTTAAAAAAGGAAGAGCAGAAAAGTCAAGCAAAAGCCAATGTAAAACCACAGTAAGAATATGTTGCAGTGCCATGTAGCGATATTTAAACCTTAGAAAACTGAAGCCTTCTCTAACCTGTATCCTTAACCCATTTTTAGCCATTGTCCTGTACACAGGACACAATTAGTATCAAAAGTATTGACCGTTATAAAAGTCTTCTCGCAGTTATTTTGAAAAACAAACAAACTGGCAGCATGCCAAGACCTATCTGAGTATACCGTTATGAACTTGGTGCCATAAAGTCACGTGTTCTGTCTGGAGAATTTGTTTTATTGAAGGCAGTCTTCTGAGAACGCCGAATTTAACAGGTATGTAACATTTTGAATTTATTTGAAGTAATTTTTGCTAAATAATGTAATTTCTTTTAAAAATATTTATTTAGTAGAGTTCAAAGATTAATTCTATGTATTTATTTGAACAAATATATTGTTTCCTATTATTGTAGCTGCTTAGAAAGGCCGCGTCCTGTATACATATCTTTGGCTATATGTCTGGTTAAATGGCGCGGCAAATGATGCTACACAATTTCAGTGAAATTACATTTCCAATGTCTTGAAAACTTAATAAATGCTTGCATTTCTTTGTTTCTTTTTACGAGATACATTTTTTTAACTTTCATTTTATAGTTTTGCATAATATTTGTGGTTTTTATTTCCTTTTTTTTAAATTTTTATGTAAAAATCAATATATCAATGTATTTTTTAAAGCGGTCTTCAAAAGTTCTAAACTTTTATTTCGTGTTATGAAATTTTGTTTATTTTTGTTCGATGATAAGTTGTTTATCATAGTGAATGAGATATTTTTCTTGCAATTTTGTTCTAGAATGTCAAGGAAAACTTACTTTAAAACGGTTGAAGAAGCTGTTGAGTTTCTGAACACCCTACCTGATGAAGAATTTGATGAGCAGGATTCTTTTGAATTTAATATTATTCCACCAGATCCTGACGAGAACAGTGACAATGAAAATATTGATGATGATATACTTGTAAATGAAGCACGTAATGATGATTTAGAAATAACTCGAGATTTACATGATGTCGCAGGGACAATCGAAATTCCTGTACAAGGAGCGAATGAAAATATCTCATGTGCACTGGATTCATCTGAAACTACAGTATCAGAGAATCAACAGACTGAGATATCTACTCATAATTCAATGTATTCTAATTGTAAATTTCCAACAAAAGTTCCCGATCCAAAATGGAAAATTAGAGAAAGTACTCGATTGGACCCTTTACCAGACACTAAAGATCAAGAAAAAGAAAGAGAAAAAATTCAACGAACACGAGTTCAACAAATGCGGGAAAAATTATGCGGATTGAGTCCGATTGAGATTTTTAATTTATATGCTAATCCAATCATTGAACATATACATAAACAGTCTCTAATTTATGCTTCTCAGAAAAATGAGCATGGGTTTCTCCTTACACAGCATGATATTAGAACATTTCTGGGAATTCTTATTTTTTCTGGGTATCATAAACTACCCAGAGAAAACATGTATTGGGAAAAAAGCCCTGATTGCTCTACTTCAATTGTGTCAAACAGCATGTCAAGGAATAGATATCACGAAATAAAAAAATATATACATTTTAGCGATAATTCACACATCGAGAAAAATGACAAGTATTTTAAAGTTCGCCCACTGTACGACATTTTAAATAATTCTTTAAATCAATTTGGCGTCATGGCACAACAATTGACAATTGATGAGAGAATGGTGAAATATTTCGGCAGAAATTCCTTAAAAATGTATATGAAAGGCAAACCTGTAAAGTTTGGATACAAACTTTGGATGATCTGCACTTTTGATGGTTACCCTCTGAAAATAATTCCCTATCAGGGAAGAAACGAAGCACAAGATATTCCTTTGTCGCACAGAGTAGTCACCTCTTTGTTAGATGTTGTAAATAATCCTACTGAACATACTGTTTACATGGACAACTTTTTTAGTTCGCACACACTTTTTGTTGTCTTGAAGGAAATGGGGTATTTTGCAACAGGAACTGTGCGAGTAGGGCGAGTAGCACAATGCCCTTTAATAACTACTTCGGAATGCTCAAAAAAACCTCGCGGATTTATGATGCGTGCTTTTGACAGTAAAAATTGCATCTCTATCGTTCGCTGGAATGACACAAAACCAGTTACTGTTATATCCAATTTTGAGCAAACACTTTCAACTGATGAAGTTTCTAGGAGATCAAAAGGAAAAGTATGTAGTGTACCTATTCCCAAATGTATAAAAAATTACAACAAATACAAAAATGGAGTAGATTTATTTGACGGTCTTATGTCGGCATATGACATCTCCATAAAGGGTAAAAAGTGGTACTGGACTTTGTTTACTAACATCATTGACACAATGATTGTTGCTTCCTGGAAAGCATACAAGCTTGCTGAATGTGGGAATGACGACCTTTTAGCATTTCGGCGTGGGTAAGTTTTCATTATATGTTTATAAGCTATGCATTAAAAAACATGTAAATAAGTATTTATTTATTTTTGCTATTTCTAGAATTACTATATCTTTGCTGCTGTCAAATCCCGTACCAAGGGCTAAAGCTGCCCCTTCAGGTGGAGGATATGCAGGAAAAGTAATTCGATATGATAATATTGGTCATTTAATTAAGACGACAAAAAAGCAAAGGAGATGCAAATTATGCAATTCTAAACCAATGACAATTTGTCAGAAGTGTGATGTTGGACTTTGCGCAAAATGCTTTATTGCTTATCACAGCAAAACTTAAAAAAATAGATTTCTTGTAAAACATGTTTTGTATTTTGAAAAAAAATTAAAAATATTTGTGCATAAAATGTGTTTTTTCTTTAAAATGGATAGTTTTTGATTCAAAATGCGAGAAATAATGTTTATTTTGCAATATGTGCACTTATGTATAAATATATTACTAGAAATATATTGTGTTGGAGTTGTGAGAAGCGATCAATGTAAAGTTGGGGATTTAGCCAATGTCCTGTACACAGGACACTTAATATTTTAAAAAATATTGAAGGAAATTCAAAAATGTCTTGTTGCAATGATTTCTTAGACCCTAATAAAGAATACATTGCCCCAAAAAGTTCTTTGAAAAAAAACTAAAAGTTTGGCTAAAAATGGGTTAAAATACCGAAACGCTCGAAATGCCTTTCAAGATTCACAGCAATTACCTCCTCTCCCCGTCCATTAATGCACAAAGCAGAATGAAAATTTCAAATGTCATGGGCGACCTAAAGAAAAGAAATTACAAATAAATCATTTTATTACAAGCTGTCTGCAACTGATACAATGCATTTGGGGAAACTGCACCTGCTACTGCGTACCTTATGGGAAGGGAAGAAAAAAACATAGCAATATCGGGCGGTTGTGGCCGTTTGAATGAAAGGCTGTCTCTGAGGTTTTGGCCTTCAGATGGTTAAGGTTTAGGAGAATGATGCATACAAAATTCAGACAAAAGTTTAAAACTAAAGAATATTATTTTTATATGTTAACAATCTCTATAAGTTTTAATTATTAAAAAGACCATTATTTAGTTTCACAGCATTGCTGTTGTGTTGTTGTTGTTGCTGATGCTCACTTGTCTAACGTATAGTCAGCCCAAGCCCACAATTTCTCTTGGCAAGGGGCGCAGTTCGTGAAATGTACATTTCAAATGTGCAGTTTAATAACTTCGTAATAATATTAAAAACCATTTCTGTTTCCTAATATTCTGAAGATTTGCCATGGGAATGAAAATCCAGGCATTAGCATATTCATTCAAACATTCGTTTTTCACTTTCCTGGAATACATTAAAATCTATTACTGTATGATTTATATTCAGGTATCCAAGCAATTTTATACAAGCAAATCATGTATCAAACATAACTTTATTACTTTAAGTGCAATATAACAATATGTCAAAGAGATATCTCCTGCGTTCAACATCAAGAATCATAAAGCGTCCATTGAATTATTTAAGCCTAAAATAATTTTTCACTAATTCATCATTTTACTAGTGTAAAAGTTTCAAAAAGTTTAATAATTTATTTAAGATATTTGAATTATTTACCATATTAAAAATACATAACATGTTTCACGTATTTCAATTCTAAAATATCTTTCAAATATTTAGTTAAAATTATGAAGCTTCCCTTTAATTTAATTGCTCTTCCCATTAATTTAATTGTCATTGTTTCATCACTTAAATAAAGATATTTCCATTTTAATAACAACAATGCAGGGTCTTTCGGTGATGTCAATAATCGGCGATGCTGTCCTGTAGAGAAAGCGCACTGCTATTATGAATCAGAGCCAGAAGCAATTGTTCGCGTGCAGTTATGATATAGGAGCGAAGTTATCAGACTGATTTTTGTTGCGCATATATCAAGGGATTTTATTTCAAAGGTTTTCAAAGACCAAACTACATATTTTTAATGTCTTCAGTTTATCTACAAATAAATGAACTGAAGTCTGTTCACAATACTTTTCAACTGCCCATCCTATAATCTTATGGAAAAAAATAATATTATGCGTAGGTAATGTTACACACAATGTTTTAAAAACATGTGGTTACACAATTTACGTAACTGAATTTCACAGACTCTTTCACCCGTCTTAAATTGTTTATCTGAAACATCTTCAAAGTTACACAAAGTGAATACATAGGGAACAGTACTGCGGGCGTACGGATTCGTAGTAGATTTAATGCATACAGGTTCTATGATAGGTTAATAAAATTTATTTTATCAAATTAAACACTTCAAAGTTCTGGACGTTTTACGCAGAAATACTCGTACAGGAGTTCACAGAGAACAATCAGCATTTACTCATCAAACTACTAACAATATTAAACACAACGTGTGCATCAAAAGAGAACGTTAACCAGGATATAGCTTAGTTCACGCGGAGTTAACAACTGGCAATAACAATAACTAAGCAGAAGAATGCAGATGCTCTCTCTCTAGCCTTGTATAGTTTTAAAATGGCCGCCGAGATATTTCTGTTGACGTTTCTGCTTCTCGAAATTACTGGAAATCAATACGAGAAGGAATTACCGTCACAGCTAACGTAATAGTAAATCATATTTATTAAGTTACAATATTTATTACGTTGATACAGGAACCAGACCCAAATGTCACCAAATGGTCTCCAAGTTTGGCGACATTTGGCAGTTTCTCGTCAAACTGCCGAGATACCCATTTTCTCAATGTTAAATAGACTTGCCTATGTATTCTTACTTTTCCGGCATAGTTCCTCTCTTTAGATTTTTTGCATTACATTACATTACATAGAAAAATATAACAATTTCACATATAACTGCACTAAGAGCATCTATCTATGAACAAAATTCTTGACAATGTACTAATCTGTGTGCAAACGAAACAAATGTTTTCATAAAAATTTCCTTCTAAAACTTTACTCTCCTAAGACAAAAGTAATTATAAAGTCCATATTTCTTACATTCTTTATTTAGGATGTGTGATTTAGTGCTACCGTTTAAGACTATATTTGCTTGTTTGATTACATTAAACGTTTTATTGTTCTAAGTGATTACACCTTTTCAGTACTAAAAATTAACTGGTTGAAATAGTACGTGAATGCATTCCAAGGCAGTGGTGCTCAATCCTTTTAACCCAATGCAGCAAATTCCCAACTGCTAGAAAACCATTCTCTCCTTCTTTCTAAAACTTGAAAATGCATATATATATATTAACTCATTTACATTTAGAATATTTTAAAGTTGTTTTATAAATCAAACAAGAAAAAACATAGAAACTGTTCATAAATACCAAACTTTAAATAATCGTAGCATTATATATTCTTAAGTTGAAAACTAAATGCGTGTTACATAATTAAGGGTAGGATTGCATTCTTATTGAAGCTATGAAACTCTCCCTGAGGGAAATTCCCTCTGAATGAGAGACCCTCCTGTGAAGGAATTTCTTTAACTCTTGCAGCATCAGCGACGAAAGGGAAGCATTTGTCTGTACAGTGTAAACACACACCTTAATTAATACTTCATAATGCATTGTTTTCTAAATATTAGCAAGGAGAAAAGAGGGTATAATTCTTCGTAATAATTTACACCGTTTCCCGCTGAGCACTGATTATTTAAATTTTGTTCTCTTATGAATTTTTTATTTTCATTGCAAATTTATTTTCTTTCCATTTCACATATTAATTTTCAAGGGAATCCTTTAATTTATAGAAAGGCAATTTCGCAGCATATATTTTACATTCAAAACTTCTTTTAATTCAATAAAATAATTGCAATGTTTCTTCTAAATCGCTGCTTCAACTTCGCCGGGGCCCATCCAAGCCGGGCTCTCGTAAATTTCAATTTTCGAGATAAATCATAATTTTAGCCAGAGCACACCGGATCCCTAGATAAGAGAACTCTCATACTTCTTATACGAGACTGAACCATAATTTAGACAGAAAATCTTTTTTACACAGAAAATCTTATTTTAATAATGTAAAAAGCCTTATTTTGTGCAAATATTTACAATGGATGCCTAAGTGAAATGAATTTATGAGACCGGATAAAATTTTCGTTCCATAGAATGCTAGAAATATCATTTTGGTTGTATGCTTCCATCGCCAATAACTTTCCGGGAAGATAGATTTTTGGAAAGATGTAACTAAATACCTCAGACAAAAATCATTACTTGTAAAAAGCGTTACATTTGTTCTTAGCTTATCCTCGGATTCGAGGAAAAATTTTCTCTCTCACATTTTGCCTGACAGTTAGAATTATCAGGCAGGGGATCGTGCTTATAAAATGTTGGACTGTGCTAAATACATTTCGAGTTTGGTTTTATACTTGCATATGTAAGGTTTTAGTTAAACTAACCAAGTTTATTTTAATTTAAATCTTTTCTATCTCCTCTCTGCTTCAACTTCCTGTCAGAAGAAGCGCGCGTTTTTAGCTTATGCTAATTTTGAAGTTCAGCCAAGCACTATTTAAGACAGAGGTAGAAACCTCTCGGTGTGTGAGAGCTTTGCCTCAGATCACGGTCACGCTGCTCAACGTTTGCCTGACCAGCTAGCAGTTTAAATTTATAAGCCATAGTGCTTACTACGTGATTGCATTGTAAAATAAATTAAAGTGCGGTAGTATTTAGTATACCTTGCTACGCACCCTTTTCGGTAGAGGCCAACTTCCGCGAATTGCTCTGCGAAGCAACGTTTAATTTAAGTTCTATTTTAATTCATTTAAATTTATTTGATTGTTAAGTTTGACCAAAGTGTGGTCTGTTACGTTCTGTATCTCTCCCGAATTGGGAGGTTTGTTATTAATAGTGA
>KK120726.1:836000-870661 GCA_000611955.2 Stegodyphus mimosarum | reverse complement strand
CTTTTAGTTCATAACACAGATAAGTGTTGTAGTAGTATACAGTATAAGTAAAATTGAAATATATGGAGTGGAAAAAAATATACGACATTTAACGTAAGTGTTAAATTCTCCTAAAAATTTGCATAAAATTGCATATATTTCAAAACTTTATGAAAATATTCCTAAAAATTTACCTATTTTCATGATCTGATATCATATTTTGACTAAATAAATATATATTTAATCAGAATTCTATGTTTTTTAAAAAAAGTGGTCCGAACGTAGGCAGATACCTTAAGAAATATGGTTGGCAACAAATACCAAATTCCAAACTGAAACATCTTTCACTGTATCTTTATCAGATATTCGGTTCAATAATAAAGGCAAATAAGTAAAATAGCCTGTTTCTGAACTAACAAAGAGAAAAGTTTCCAATTTAAAAATAATCTTAGGAAAACAGTCAAAGTAAAACGTATCTTCATCAGTCCAATTCCTACAGGCGAGTAGTAGTAGTAGAGCAAAAATTCTAGTATTAACAGACAAGTTCAAAAAGATCGCGAAATAATAGACAAATTTAAGAAACATATTGAGTATGTCGATTCCAAAAGCAAAACTTGCAAATATAATAATCCAAAGTTTCAAAGAACGAAACCGTAAGCAAATGTTTAAACTCTAAATTGGCAAAAACAAAACTGTATGCAAATTTTCAAAACATACAGCCCAAGCAAACAAGAATAGCAAAATTCATAAAAAAGCAAAAGAAGTTTAAAAATGTAAAAAAATTTCTATTTGAGCGAATCAAGCTGCAAAACATTCAAATTAGAAGGAATTCCACGTATGTAAAAATAAGAGACATAAATAAAAATTTGATTTACAAAAATAAAAAAAGCGTTTTTAATTTTTGCCTCTTATTAGGTTTCTTTACGTAGTTACATATATTTATATACAGCGAGATCGCACTGAGTTGATCAGTATTTACGTTTACAGAAAGTTACGTTTACTTAAAGTTAAGTAACAACTCAAATATTAATAGAATTATCGAACCACATCGACTTCTTCTTAAGCATCAAGTGTTCAGCTACGAAAACAAAATAATTGGATTATTTTTCAGAAAACACTTGCTATAAAGACGCACGTAAATAAACTAATGATAAGGTTTCTCATTTTATCGTGGACAAACTTTCATCAGCAAAACGCCTTAAAGGTGAAAACATTGAATTTGATTCACTACAAATTCTGCTATCTCAAGTAATTCCTATAATGGATATACTTTCTGTAATAGAGACGTCGAAGATATTTCCAAATATTTTCGATATATGTGAGAGGAAACCACTTACTTCTTTCTGTATAAGAAACAGCATTTCTTGAACAGAGTATAGGGATTTTACTTCTTTTCCATGAATGGAAAGGGAAAATTTTAATACTCTTTTCTGTATGGCAGGGATTTCACAGAAAACTCTGGTTAGTGAATTTGTGTTCTCTCTTCTACGAGGTAAAAGTAGTTTGTAAAAGAAGATTTTGAACTAAAGCTTAAAAGGACAGACTCAAAGAAATAGAGATTCCGAGACATTCATTGAGTTATAGGGTATACTGGATTTAACATTGATGCTTGAATGCGGCATAAGTGGAATTCGTTAGACTCGGATCCCGGATAGAAGGCAATCGAAATGCTTTTTGCTTCTAAACCGTTGACATATGAAAGAAAATTTCGAATTTTCAGTTTTATTTAAAATTTTGATTGTAGTGTTCTGTTATTTGTAAAAATAAAAAAAAATATGTTTCTGAAATTTCGCAAGGCTTTTTGCCATGCATTGAAAATATAGACAATAAATTTATTTTAATGCGTTCATTCTAATAGAAGAAAAGATATAATTAATATGTCTATAAGAAGCCCTTTTTCAAATGCATGTGCTATAAAACTGATTTAAGATTTTAAATTCGTCTTTCCTTATCATTTAAAAACAAAACAAACGTAACTGTTATCATAAACCGTATCGTCCTTTGTCTTTCAGATTTTTTTATTTTGGAGTACATAATGATTTGTTGATATTTGTTTTACCAGCCAAAATTAAACAAATAACATATTATTCATATTTTTCATAAACTTAAGGTATATAAACTGGAACTTCTGCATTCATAGCAATATTAAACATTAGTGATTGCTTTTTACAGTCTTAACTAATCATTTTTTATTATTTTAATTTTTTTAACAATTTGAAAAGCCTTCTAGATGGTAAAGTGATTAGGAGAGTCTACTGCGGTGCCGAAGGGTCCGGATTCGAATCCCGGAGAAGGCATAGGTGCTTGTAAAAGTATAGTGTCTGTGCGGCATGGGAGCACTCTAAATATGCGGCGAGCCGAAAGGCTTTTAGAGAGGTTGAGGGTAGGGTAAGAGGGGTGAGAGTCCCTCGGACCCGTACCCGTACCTGGTGTTGTTCATCAAAATTGGGGGCGGATCTGAGTGACGTTGCACTGCACCTGTACAGTGCTCAAGACTACTGCCAACGGCAGGCGCACTCTGGCACATATTCTCACCATGAATCTGAACATTGAACATTGAACATCTGAACATTGGGCTTGTTCAGATGTTAGTGTCAAGAAGTGATATAAGTCTTTCAACACAATTTGTAGGTTTTATTCTACATTTTATGCATTAGACGACATATTTTTTCAAATTTCCTACAAAAGGTTTTTAACATAAGGCAGTACAGTTACCTTTAATTGATTATCAATTAGTTGCAATGCCTTATTTTATAAGTATACCTTATGCATGATACAAATCACTGAACTATGAAAATCAATGTAAGTAAATATCTGAATATACTCATTCGCATTATATGATATATATGTACATTAAATCTGAATAGATCATTACCAGTTTAGTAGAAGTGCTAAACGGAAGATTTTATTTGCTCATAAAATTTAATTTGAAAAAAAAAATTCAAAATTATCTTGATATAATTTTAGACATAAAAAATAACAATGGAAACTAAAGCAATTTCAGTTGCATATCAACATCTGATTGGCAAATTACATTTCAAATGAAAAAGTAACTCTTTTCTACAACTAAAGTTACAGTAATTTCACGGGGATGCCTGAGTCACTAAAAAAAATAGTCGTGACGCAAAAACAGATTAAAACATTTTTAGCGAACATATTTGCGATAGGAATATGAACAGTATTAAGTTTGTTTTTACAGTTTACGAATTCAAAAAACATTTATACTTGAGATATCTTTCAGTCTTACAGAGTGAAAATCAAACACTAAATTTTAAGCTATATAATCTCCAGTTCTTTTTAAAGTTTTGCATAGATACATCAAACGATTTTAGCAACATAATGCATTATCAAATGTGGTTATTTAAATAATATGATTTGCATAAAGGAATAGGAATTGTAATAAAATATTCCACAGATGAAAACACAAAAACTTTACTTTTAAAAGCACACTTCCTGTATTGGAAATATTAGATTCATTAGGTTTTTTTTTCAAGTGGGAGACATGAAAAATGTGCAGTGCTCTCACTGGAACTTGAACCCTGGACCTCTCGAATACACGTTGAGCATGCTTGCATGAGGAAAGGAGGGAGAAAACACCTTACATACTCCCCCTTTTGGGATTGGAGATTAGGGCACCAATCGCCAAATCTTGGTGGTAGCGAATTATTGCCTTCCACCTTTTAAGCTCGGAGGCTGTTTGTAAAGTAATGAAGTTATATTGAAGCAGAAGACGTAAAAAAATATGCAATGCTTTCGCTGACACTCGAATCTGGATCTCTCCAGTACGCGCCGAGTGTGCTACCATTACACCACGAAGTCATGCTGGAAGAAGGAAGAATTTATCTTATATGCTCCCAATTTCAAAGGGCGACTGGGGATTAGGGAGCTCATTCGCCAAATCCTGGTGGTGATAAATTATTGTCCATCACCTTTTAGTTCAGGCGCCACTGCAGAATCATTTTTTTTTGTAAGCACGACACAGGAAAAATGACGTACAACACGGAGGTATTCTGGAAGGGTGGAGAAAATATTAATTAAGTCTTCTCCTTATAGACGAGGAATCGCTTATAAGCAGATAAATCAACCTGTTGTTATTTTGTGCTTTACTGAATTTCACAAGCTTGTAAATGCAGCAGTCATAAGCCTATATTCCTTTAATTTCAATCTCAGAAAAGCTATTGCAGTTTGATGTTTGAACACACATTACTTTCTATTAAAACTGCCTGTAAAAGAATAATTTTTTGTCAGCGAAAGAACCTCTTAACTTGATAATTCTTTAAACTTGTGCGAGTTGAGATGATCCATTTCTCAGTGTAGTAAAGTATCTAGGTTCCAAGGTACAAACTCACGTTCAGAGCTTATGGGATAAAATACTTTAAGTACATAAAGAACTTTATTCAAAAGTCAAAACCTAAATACTATCCACAATTCCTACGCTCGGTTATCTTAGTTTAGTTTCCTGCTCAGAAGTAATCGTGGGAGGATTTAACTGAAGTCGTTAAGATCAGTTCACTTCAGGAACCATTACAACCACAAAAGAATGTTGCAGACTCTGCCAGGAAATAAAAATGAGTTTTCCGAAAAGGTTTTTCTGGGTTGATACCGAAAGGGAAAACATTAAGCTTTTATAGATAAGCAGTTGCTTGCGACAAATGTGCAGGAATATGTTATCGCTGTCCGTTTCTTCCGAGCGGTTTCATTTATTTTGCGCATTTATTTATTTATGTTTCGTAAATTACCTGCGAGTAAGTTTTTGCAAGTTTAATGTGCAATTTAACTAAAAATATTTTCTCGCTTATGACAGGGAATACGGTGTTATAAATGGGATCCGAGTGGCGGCTGGGCTACTTCAGCATCCTGTTGCATGATGGGATATCGATAATTCGATGGGAAAAGAAGGCCTTTTAAGTTTGCTACATTTGCCAGCTTTTACAATCATACAGTTTTACCAGGACAAATGATTCAATAAGGATTGAAATATTAGCAAACAGAAGAGAAGATTGTTAAATCTGTAGACTACAAGAGAATGTACGAGGAACAAGAAAGTGTTTAAAACAGCTAACAAATCGCAAATGCTGACGGATTTGAAAAGAATATATTGTTGCGTTGTACGGGTTCGTGGATTTGAGAGTATCCGATAAAAACACGATGAAGAACAATAAAAAGCACAATTATTTACAAGAATCACTATTTACAGCACAGTTCCAAAATTACCTTTAAAAGCGTCGAAAATCTACAATAAATACGCTGAAACAGTCAGCAACACAGCTTCAGGCTGTCACTGTAAAGATAGCTTCACGGCAACACTAAACTTATAATAAACACCGTGGAACAATCACCAATACACTGTCAGGCTATACTGTAAAGGTAGCTTCACGGCAAAGCAGTATCTCGATCGCTTTCCGTTCACAAAACTCTGGCGTAGCTAAGCACTCACAGTAAGCAGCTATTCTCACAAATGCCGGCTCTCAGAAACGCAGGGGTTTATATAGCTTTTCCTTAAGTTCCACACGTTTCGAGAAATATCTCGACAGGAAGTTATTCTAGAAGCTTCCCGATTGGACCATGGGATATCTCCAAATGGGCGATAAAGTCACCAATCTGGCAACCCTCCCATACACTATTTTATGGCCGCCCTAGTGCTATGCCAGAAAGTTTACATACAGGCGCAACCGCCTAATTTTTGGCAACAATATGCATGAAGAATTGTAGTACAGTGAAAGCCGTTTAACACGAAGCTGAGAGGCCTGAAATATTTTTTCGTGTTAAAAAAAATTTCGTGTTAAAGGATATTAAAAAAGAAAAAAAACGAAATTCAACAAAATTAATTTATTAGAGTACATTTTATTTACATAGACATGCATATATGCATGTATTCAATAAAAATCAATGAAACAAAAACATCCGCAAGAACGTAATTTAATACAAAATTTTCAAGTTTTTTGAAAACAAAACATTTGTTGAGTTTTGGGAAAATAAACTGATATTTTTCTTTGTAGTGTCTTTTTTGGCATCAAATTGTCAACAAATTGTTCGATATCTTCCATTTTGTTATTCATTTCGCCATTGGAATGTGCGTCTAAATAACTGCGCATATTTTTACGATGTTCCACATTTCGGATCACGTGGGAACAGGAGCTGCATTCTTCATTTCATTTTCGTCATCGGAATCTGCATCAATGATATTTTTTTAGCTTTGAACAAACTCCAGAGCGTCTTTGTCTGCCATATTTGGGGTTGTACACACATTATCGTCATCTATCGCAACGAATTCGTCCGATGATACAGTAGGACAGTTCCAATATTGCAGAAACTTTCTCAAACATTTCATTAAATGTCGGCTCAGTTTCAATATCCTCCTTCTCCATTTCTTTTGGTGCGAACCAAACTCACTGATTTTTACACACACTGCTATGTACTTGTCACCGAATTCCAAAGATGAGAGATAAGGTGTTTTTGTGTGGCGTTTGTAGCGACGCAGGGTAAAAGTAGTGTTGCGTTACACGGGTTCGTGGATTTGAGAGTATCCGATGTAAACACGATGCAGAACAATAAAAAGCACAATTTATTTACAAGAATCACTATTTACAACACAGTTCCAAAATTACCTTTAAAAACGTCGAAAATCTACAATAAATACGCTGAAACAATCAGCAACACAGCTTCAGGCTATAACTGTAAAGGTAGCTTCACGGCAACACTAAACTTACAATAAACACTACCGTGGAACAATCACCAATACACTGTCAAGCTATACTGTAAAGGTAGCTTCACGGCAAAGCACTATCTCGATCGCTTTCCGTTCACAAAACTCTCGCGTAGCTTAGCACTCACAGTAAGCAGCTATTCTCACAATGCCGGCTCTCAGAAACGCAGGGGTTTATATAGCTTTTCCTTAGGTTCCGCACGTTTCGAGAAATATCTCGACAGGAAGTTATTCTAGAAGCTTCCCGATTGGACCATGAGATATCGCCGATTTGGTGGCCAAATGGGCGATAAAGTCGCCAGTCTTGCAACCCTACCATACACTATTTTATGGCAACCCTAGAGCTATGGCGGAAAGCTCACATACAGGCGCAACCGCCGAATTTTTCGCAACAGTAGTTTAAATAAACAAAATTGGCTCTTGTCACAGACAATTCCGAATGTATTTCAAAGCCAAGTTAGCCTCCTTTCTACGAAACATGTGAAACCACCTCTCGTTCATTTCACTTTCCTCTTAAATCTTGCCTGCACGATTGCTGTGTTTCGCATTTTCTTCATTCCCAGAAGGGAAATCTTTTCGTGTTAAGAATTTTCGTTTCGTTGTAAAAAAAAAAAAAAATGTATGAAAATACATAGTAGTTTGTCGGGACCGTTGTATTATTTCTTGTTAACCGATATTTCGTCTTAAGCGCTTTCGAGTTAAACGTATTGTTACAAATTTCACATTTTTTTGCCTATTTATTTAGAATTGTAATTAAAGTTGCTTTTTATTTCCCCGTGCAACGCAGACGATTTTTGAAGAGAAAGCTACGTCGAAAAAAAATAAAACTAAAATAACGCGTGCATTTAATGCTTAATAAATAAATATCTCGTAACTACTGTTGCCATCCAGAAAAATCTAGAAAAATCGGGATTGTTCTATTGATAATTAAAAAGCTTATAAAAGCCGAATTAAAACACCTTATCTTTGTTGTTGTTACTGTTGTAGTTGTAGTTGTAAAAAGCGAACTGCTGTTTATTTACTTAATGCTGTTATTGATTGTAGCGATTTCGATGTGAGATAGAATTGTTTTATCTGTTTTGAACTCAGTTTTTGCTAAACGTTTGAGATATTGTGATATTGTGCGAATATCTGTGAAGAAATATTTCATCATTTTAATTTATTTCTTGTGGAAAGAATAAATTTTTGTTAACTTTTTACGACTTGTGCGTTCAATATATAACAAACCCGTACGCACGTAACAGCATTTCACTGTATATGAATTTATGTTCAAATAATTCAGATATTTCAGGTATGAGTTAAGTTGAAAGATAGTTTAACATCATAAATATCGTTTACTTTCATGCTTCTTGTAATTTATTTACATCTATTTATGTACAGCAATGTACAAGACTACAAATAAATTCCTTGTAAATGTCATAGGGTCATTAGGTTGGAGTCAGGAAACTGCTGAAATCTGCAATGCCCTCGCCGGGACTCGATCCTGGAACTCTCGAATGCGCGCTGAGTGTGCTATCGTTATACCAGGAAGGCACGCTGGAAGAAGGGAAAAAATAACTTATATAACCCCCCTTTTAAAGGGTGACGGGGGCGTAGGTGATCCAGTCACCAAATCAAGGTGATGAAAAATTACTATCTACTATCTTTTAGTTCGGGCGTCACTGTACAGTAATTAGGTTATTTTAAAGTCAGGAAAATGGTGAAATCCGTAATGTTCTCCCCAAGACTTGAACGTGGACCTCTCGAATACGCGCCGAGTGTGCTACCGTTACATCACGAAGGCATGCTGGAAGAAGGGAGAAAATACCTTATAATGTGAAAACATATCATGTAAATTATTTGACACAAAATGTTTTTACAACGAAGCAAAACTATCATGCATCAAATAGTTCGCAGGTCTTTAGCCATTTGCATCTTAGAAAAAGGATAACCATTTGCATCTTAGAAAAAGGATCAATAAAGATTAAAAAAATCAGTTTAACTTTTTTATATAAATAAATACTTTTGAATATTTCTGCCACAGATTAATACTGCTATTCCGAAACTACTACCGCAAGATCTTTGTACTATGCAGTAACATAATGCCCATTCTAATGATGCATGAAGCATTTGAGTGCGTATTTTGACTATATTTGATCACAGTTTCAATACTTTGGTTTGATGCATTCTTGCGCCTTTCAGGTAACCTAACAAATCGAACAAATCATTGGTTAGTCATGATTTTTTAAATCTAAAATAACTTTAACATAGGATTAAGTTATGCTATTTGAGGTGGGCGCAATTTCTTGTACCTTCGACACTACAAATGCTAAAATCAATCTAAATGCCTCATTAAATAGATGAAAGAGCACAGTAGCAAACATACTGTTCCTTTTACATTGGACAAAGGGTATGTGCATAGTTGTTGTTGTTCTCGTTTCCATGGATTCGCAGTAAGAAAATAATAGGATTTAAAACACGATTCGAGGATCAGCCCTCACTAAATGTCCGGACGACTGCGGCCGCTATCTTCCGTGCTTCAGATCCATACAGGATTTCATTGTGAGCCGGATGTCGGCACAGTTTTTGCAGCTAATGTATGATCCTGATGTGCTCTGATGAATTTTCATGTCCTTACAGTGGTTTGTTCTTAATCTATCTATTATGGATATTATGTATCTATGACAGTCGAAATCTGCAACAATTGGTTTCATAAAAGTATGTGTCAGAAGTCTGTACCTGGCTATTGCATTTGCACCAGTGAGTGTGATGGAGAAATCGGATTTTTCAAAGTCTCCGTTTTCTTCAGCCAAAAAATCAGCACAATCATTTCCCTCAATGTTTAGAATTTATGCATTAATTCATTCTAGCACACAAGATGTTTCTCTTCTGTGCTACTGCTCTAATAGGATATTGAAAGCTGAGGTTATAGAATCTAACTTGCTTTATCCACATAAACTAGAAGGGATTATTGATTCAAGTGCAAGTTCATTATTAGGCCGAACGGCCGTTAGACCCTTAGGCAAAAGTGGCATTTTGCGTCGTTTTACTTTCTGTGTTGAATCACTTTTCAAACTGTTGCCACGAAATATCATCACCAAGCATTATATTTATAGAAACTAAATAATGAAGAATCTGCATGAATGCATGAATGTTTCTCGTGTTGAGAAAAAACAACGGTACGTAGATCCATAAAATTTTTAATAAGGTACTCCTCCAACAGAACATGGCCACTTGGAAGCCCGAATTTTCAATTTCGAATTTGAGTGATCATCTCTTTTAAATTTTATAAAATTTCAAGGAATTTTTGATTAACAAACTCAACGATTTCAAAGCGAGCAATGGCAAAACTGTGCGAAAAAAAACACTTTTACCTGTAGCCCACGAGACTGTGTATCGCGTATTCTAAAGACATGCTGTTTTGCTGTACTTAAATATTTTGTGATATTCATATTGAATTGAATTTCATATGGTTTAAGTACGAAGAACATAGTAACAAAATTCAATAAATAAGGTAACATAGAAAAGTTAAAGAAACGCCCTTTTGGGTGTAATATAAAGTCTGAAATCTTTCAGATTTTCTTTTTACATTTTTCTTAATAAACTAAACGCGTGCTTAAATTTAGTGGTGTAAAAATGTTGTCTTGGCAGTTTAAAGTTATATCACCAAAATATTAAATTAAACATTAAGATATGTGGATGTCTGCCAGATTTCTTAGTTTTTTATACACAGTTTTCAGGCACTCAAAGTCAGCATATCCATATATTATATGCTATATGATTTAAAACACTGCATTTTGTGATTTATATGTGCCTTAATAATGTATATAGCATCAAATACATCATTCATACCAGGAGAAATGAAGTAAATGCTGTGAAAGAAAAGCTGTTGAAAATATCTGTATATGTCATGTCCTATTTATTCAGAATAAGGATAACGTTTTGAAATGTGTCTTAGTATGTATTTGGCTCATTGTTTTTATAAAATTTAATGTAAATGCAACAGTAATGTACGGAAAAAAGGAGAATGGAGAATTAATATGTTATTATAAATTTGGTAGGACAAAACTGTCAGTATTCTTCAGAAAATATGAGGTTATTCCTTTATTTTTCATTAAGCAATAAAATGCAAATACAAAAGTTTGTCATTGACTTATTAATTACCTTCAACCTCCTATATTCTAATAAAAACGGAGAAGATATAGCACACGCTTTAATGGAAAACTGAAAATTCTGCTTGCTTACGATCGAATATAGTAAACAGATTTTCGTATTAACCACCAAAGTCGCTTCAAAAAATTATTCTCCAAATGTTAAGAAATCTGTAATAAAAACAGTGCCTCAGAAAGTATAAAAAAAGCTAAATATTTTTTTTTTTGCTCTCGTTATGTAATTTTTAGCACAGACCTTAGTGCTGTTAAATCTGTAATTAGTTGAACATTTTTATTTGCCAGATTGTGTGTAATTTATTGGAAATTCCGCCAGTTTCTGGATAATTTTACATGAAAATTATATAGCTCTATTTCTGCCTTTGCGAAACTTTACTTTTATTATAAAATAAATAGTTTTAATTATCCTCTTTGAAAGCAATCAATTGGAAATATTTTTGCAATGTATACGTAGATAGATCTTTACAGCAATATGCTTCTTGCTGTAAATTATGCTTTAATTTGAAATAATTTGTCCTCTATGAATTGAGACAAATTAATACTTTTTAAATTGTTATTGCTAAGTATTAATCCTTAGTTCGCAATTTGTGGTATTAACGTTTTTAATTTCGATTACCTCTATCCAGGATTCGCTGGGCTTCTGTCTATCTATGATCGATAACAAAAGAATTCATTGCCTACAAGTGTTTCTTCATGAACTTTCCAAGAAGACGGACACGAAGCAGAAAGAAAAGAAAAAAAAAAGGAAAGATTTCTCTTAAGTAAAATGTTCTTCAAAGGGACGTCTATCCCTTTACCCCTTTATTGAGCTTACAAAGAATTGGATTCGAGTGTGATGAAACTGTTTGAGTTAAAAGAACACTTATCCATTTTTTCTTTTCCGTTCTTTTTGTTTTTTCTGAGATTTTCTTCCTTCTCATTTGATGTATTAAAGCTTCTGTAAATTACATATCAAATCACTAATTCTGCAAAATAAATCATGGTATGTATAGTAGCTTTCTTGCAAGCAATCCTACAAACAATTAAATTTAATAAATGTAGAAAAGAAGCTGCTCAGTTGGCTTGGTAGTGGATCAGCTGGCTGCTGTAGCTTTGTGCCCGAGTTCAAATCCCTGGGAAGCCATGGATATTTTCAAGTTTGTAGTATCTTTGTAGCATAGGAATACTCAGATTATTATCCGGTTGAGAGAAATTTTAAGAGATTGGTGGGTAGTGAAGAAAATTTGTATTCTATCAAAACTAGGCCTAAGCTTCCCTTTTCTCGCGGAAGTGAAATCGGCTGTTTCCTGGGAAACGTTCCTTGTGATAGAGAGTTAAATGACCGGTAGGTCATTCATTTCCAGTGAATGCTTAATTAGGAAAGTTAAATGGGTTAAAGTGAAAAACAAATGGTTAAAAAAGTTAAAATGGTACTCTGGAGAAACAAATCAATTTGAAAAATAATAAAATACGTCTCAAAACGTCAGCTAATGGAATTTCTCAAATAGCTTATTGCTAGTCAAACGTTGAAATGACTGAAATTCTCGACTACTTAAGCAAATTTCAATCGGTTTATTATCTATCTGTCTATCTATCTATCTTTCTATATATATGCGTATAATTTATGTAATTTTTGACTCATGCCTAATAGGCTAGTTTTGTTTATTTGTACATTAGCTTTCTGCAAAGGTTACTCTGTAGTACTTTTATTTGTTTTAAATTTTTCGGCAGGCTCGTCGGAAAAGAAAGGATAAGAATTGAGACCTACGGTATTATGTAGATTATTATCTATTTTTATCTGTTAAGGTTTTTTCGCTTTTGTTTCAATTATTGTCGTTTGACGAAACGCGTAATGGAGATTACCTACGTACGAGCTGAAGCGCTTTTTCCTTGACAAGTCTGCAAAAAGCTCGACGCTGGCTAAATTGCTATTTACTGCCATTCTTTGTAATTTTTCCGGTATTTTATTTTAATTTTGATTGTGCTTTATATCATTTTTTACGTGTTTAAAAAGTTTTTAAATGTTAATTTCCTTGAATACCAACATTTAGTTCTTAGTTTTTTTGCGTTATTTTCCTTTTCCTTTTTCTATTAATTTTGTTATAGTTTTTTTAACTCTGGAACGTAGGTACCAAATTTAATTTTAGGCGATTGCCTTTAGAATTTTTCTCTTTCTGCTACGAACTTGAATGTCTGATTTACTTTTAAGCAATTGCTTTTAGAATTTTACTCCCTTTGCTTGCCTTTAATTTTAACTTTGCAGCTCAATGCGCAAAATTCTTGACCAAAAGGTCTCTTAGTTCTACTACTACTTTCTATAAATATATACATATATACATATATATAAAATAACAAAAAATAAAATAAAATAAAATAAATGCTTTTAAAATCCATCCCATATTTAACACGGACCAAAACATAAAACAAAAAACCAGAAACACAGTTTGCGAAATAAGTGCGCAAAATGCCACAACCATAACTGAAAAGAATTTTTAGTCCAAAGGGGCTTTGCCCCTGATAGACATCTGTCTTCGTCTATCGATTTTGCGTTGAACCACTCTGAATGTCTGTTTCACTTTTCAAATTGTTGCCACCAAATATTATTGCCCTGTATTATATTTGAAGAAATTAAAATTATGAAGAATCTGCGTAAATGTAGGTATGTTTCTCTGTGGTGGGTGATAAAACAATGGTACCTAGAGCCATCAAATTTTGAATGACGTAATCCTACTGGAAATATAAGCATCTGGAGGCTCAAATTTGAAATTTGGAATTTGTGTTATTATAGATTCTAAAACTTTAACAAATTTTTTATTAACAAACTCAAGTATTTCAAAGCGAGTAATGGCAACGTTGTACAGAAAAAAACATTTTTATCTCCAGCGCGAGAGATGGTGCATCGGAAATTCTAAGAATATGCTCAGTTTAAAATTATTTTGCGATATTGTTCTTGAACTGAACTTTAAGCGCGAAGAACATGATATTTAGCAAATAAAGGTAGCACAAATAATGTTAAAAAAACGCTCTTTGGACGTAATTTAAAATCTGAAACCTTTCAGAATTTTTTTTTTCGATAGTGCATCATACATTTTGCAACAGTGCTTTAGATTTTGTTTTTTGTTCCGAATTGAATATGAGAGGAATTTTAAGGAAATTTATGCTAATTTATTTTGCATAATTATCATTCTTAATTTGCATTCATATAATATCTAGTCACTGCTTTCAGCATGGATTAGATATTTTAAACTACTTTTACTTCATACTTATTCATTTATATATTATATATATATATATATATAGTAATTGTTAGTGCTATAGAGTCATTAGGTTATTTTGAAGCAGGAAACATGAAAGGCTATACTACCTTATATATTCCCCCTTTTCAAAAAGCGACTCAGTCGCCAAATCCTGGTGTTGGAGAATCATCATTCACCACATAATTTAGTTCGGGCGCCAATGTAGAGACATTAGGTAATTTCGAAGCGAGAGACATAAAAAATGAGCAATGTCCTCACCAGGACTGGAGCCTCGGATCTTCCGCATACGCGCCGTGTGTGCTGACCATTACACCCCGAAGGCATGTTGAGAAGACGAGAGAAATACCTTATAGTGCAATAAATACGAATACACTGCTTTTATTTATTCTTGAATTAATAAAAAGTAATTTCTTTACTATGCACATATTCATGGCGTGCTCTTTTTTTTAATACAATTTACCAAGAACATTAAAAATTGCTAACCTTGACAACTTCAATTTTTATGAACATTTGGAATATATAATACACACTCCTTTTAATTTTTATTTTAAGATGAAGAAAATACTAAATAATTTCGTAGAGTTTGCAAGTAAAGGTAGAAGACACTTTTCCCTTAAGAGAGTCGCGTGTCGTCTTCGTGGTGTAGTGGTTAGCACGCTGGGTGCGTTTTCAAGAGATCCTTGGTTTGAGACCAGGCGAAGGCACTGCTCATTTTTAACAATTTCTTCTTTAAGAAAAACCTAATGAATTACAAGTGGAAACCTAACCTACAAGTGGCGCCCGAACTAAAATGGTGATGGGTGATGATTCTAGACCACCAGGATTTGGCGATTGGGTCCCCTAATCCCCAGTCGCCCTTTAAAACGGGGAGTATATAAGGCATTTCTCCCACCTTCTTCGCTTGCCTGCGTGGTGTAGTGCTTAGTAGGTTGGGTGCGTGTTCGAGAGGTCTGTGGTTCAAGTCCCGGTGAAGACGTTGCTCATTTTTCATCTCTCCTGTTTCTAGAATAATCTAATGTCTCTACAGCTCTTGCAGAGAAAACTAATAAATAACAGAATATTGAAAAGGAGTTTGAAAAAAAAATCTTAAAGTGTTCACATTTCGACAGGCGAAAAAGGTTTGTTAAGAGTTTCTCTCGCTGATCTCATATTCTGTTTCACTAATTCCTGCTAACCAGCTTTTTTTTTTCCTTTTTAGCTTTTCATTAAGTATTGGTTTCTTCTAACTTAGTTCATATACAATTCAACAGCAAAATCACAAAAATGTTAAAAGCAGCATATGTTAAGAATTCCCTGTGCAATGTTAAGTATTGGCATATATTTTCCTCTTTTTTCAGCATTTTTGAGCTCATCAAATCAATATTCAAATTTCTGAATAAGATAACTAACAAACAAAATGTCTTTTAATTATTGCTTGTTAACTTTGTTTATTAAATACCATGTTCTTGGCGCTTAAAACGTTCGGTGTGATAATCCAAATTTGACTAAAATTTTACAAAATATGAAATAAAAGTAATAAAACAAATTTCGAAATTCAAAAGTCGACCTTCGAAGTGCAATTAGGTCTTCTTCAGGTGGAGGATTACGTTATTCAAACTTTAATGTCACTAAGTATAGTCGTTTTTTCACAGTGCGAGGAGCACACATACATACATGCGAATTCTTCACCATTTAATTTCTTTAAAATAATACAGAGCGATAATATTTCCTGGCAATAGTTTGAAATGTTATACACCATTTAGAGTGAACAGAAGTAAAATCCCATTTTCAGACAATAATCTATTTTTGAATAATAATTGCACAGATCAGACACGAAATATGAATATTTCTATTATTGTTAACCAAAGATAACGGAATATAAGTTATTTCAAAATAATAAAAGGCTTTGTCATCAGTCAGAGACAAATATGTATTTCTAGCTTCATTATAGCTGTGGAACAATTTTAACTCTTGAGGTATAGGTAGCTTCAGTTCTAAATGATATTTTAAATAGTAACGCATGAACTTGCAACATATATCCAGTAAATGATACTCAGCGTATGACGCATAGTTTCCATATTTTTTTTCCAGTTTTTTGCTTGGTATATGGTAAAGGATTCCTGGTAACTGCTACTGTAGAGCTTTCTGCGCAAAGAAGAACCTAAGCTATCTGGTCAATGGATATTGTGTTACAGGATAATACTGCTTGTCTTTTACCAGCCCAAGCAGGTAAAACACAATTTTAACATCTCTGAAACAAGAAACAAAAACTTTCTTTATCTTGATAGCATATTTTAGTACAACCTTTTACATAGTATACAAATTAAGATACTTTTTGACACTTGGGCAATTATTTATCTTTTAGGGGGCAACAAAATAAGGTACTTAGTAACAGAACACTAGTGTTGCCTTTAACTCTTTAACATCGATAGAGACCCAAATGGGTTTCTCTCAAATATATGAAAAGCCCGTATATAATATATAAAGCCCGTCTAACTGCCAAGTACAATACTACTCGGTTAATAATAACCTACTTAAACGAATTGATTACTTCTCCTTTGGGGATCTTTTTACGGTTAGCCCACTATGTGTGGTTTCCATTTAGGACAGGATTGCAGCTGCGAGCATCGGCGAGTAAACATTGAAGTTAAGAATAGGGGAAGGGAAAGGTGTATTCAAATAACAGAGCTATTTTAGACACTTCAAAAGAATGCTTGGCATATCATTTAACAATTCCCGAAAGCAATGAGGCATGAACTAACGGGATCGGGGAAAGCATAAGGTAAAAAATGGACACAGGCGTTCGGAAGATCGTTCGATCTCTGAATGCTCGGGTGTTTCGGACGACTTCGCTGTGAAAGAGTTAATGGAATATAGCAAGCCAAGTCGTTGAAATTGGCAATGTAACTCATTGAAATCTGTAGTGCTCGAAAGGAATAAACTTTTATAAACATATAATGAATTTGGCTTAAAAGATAATGTTGATATTATTTGTTATTGGTGGCCATTTGTAAAATATACAGTGCACCTTCCGTTTTTATTTATTTCATCTAATTTTCCTATTTATAATTTATTTATTGAAATCTCGCCACTTCCGTATGATTTTACGAAATATTTTTAATATTTCTTAAAGAAATATAACTGCTGACTAGATTTCACCATTAACTACTGATTCCGTGTCGCATATCATCATTTCGCTATTATGAATTTCCTCCAGAATTTGCGATTATATTTCCCATTTTTGTTATTCTCAGAAAATACAAAGGATCCATTAAAATCTCGTTGAATGAAACATTAAAATCTATATTGAAAAATGGTTTTATTTGAAATAAGTAAATTATCCTGTAGTAAAGATCAAATAAGCAGTTGAGATTAAATTTCGTTATTTTCCCAAATAATGAAACTTAATATGCTTTTAAATAACTTTATTTACATCTTTCTTCTCAATTTAGGCTAATGCTTGTTTTCCTTGTCAGTATTGCATATCTCCATAAATTACGAAATTTATTAATCTAAAGTATATAACGTTTTATTTATTCTTTGAGGATATTTCGCATTCTTAAGTACTGTTATTAAGATAAAATATTCGCAATGATGCATTAATTAGCTTGCTTTGGGATTCTTTGCTTTAATATACTCATAAAGTAAACTAAGCATATTAATTAAAATGTTATATTAAAATGAAAATTGTAATATAACTTGAAAATAATCTAACTACATTTTACGTTTATTCACGGTAGCAGTTCAAACCCTAATGGAAAATTAGACCAATTTTCTCTCCGTTATTTTTACTTCCTTCGACTTTACTTAAAATTTCGGGTATCATATTTCAACGAAAACATCCCTTTTGACCGCTATCGAATGCAATTTAGCGAAGTTTTTTGCGTGACATCTGTATGTAAGAACAGAGTAAAGGACTCGTTTGCCCCCAAAAAATTATAAAACTGATTTAGAATGGATTCTGAAGATAATTTTACATGGCGTCTGTGCATACGTACGTACGTACGTATGTATATATGTATGTCGCATAACTCAAAAACGAGTAGCCTCAGTATATATATATATATATACGAGGCGTATTCGGAAACTAAGTATCGTTTTGAAAAAAAAAATAGTAAAACAATTTTTTCGAATACAATTTTATTTTTACATGAAGATACATGTCTTAAACTATTTTTCAACATAGTTTCCGCCAATGATCAAACACTTGTCATAGCGGGTGACCAGTTTTTGTATACCATCGTCAAAGAAACTTCTTGCCAGTTTCGATAACCGCGACTCCACAGCATTTTTCGTGTCATCGTCAGATCCAAAGCGCTTGCCACCAAGCTCGCGCTTCATGTGCAGGAACAAATGATAGTCGGACGGCGCCTAGTCCGGGCTGTACGGCGGGTGATCGAACTGCTCTCAATGAAACTGTCGAATTAACGATTGAGTGACACCAGCAGTATGGGGCCGAGCATTGTCATGGAGCAACACAATTCCTTTACTGAGCATTCCTCTTCGTTTGTTTTGAATGGCACGCCTTAGTTTTGTTAAAGTCTCACAATATCGTGCCGCATTAATGGTTTCACCTCTGGGAAAAAATTCAGTAAGCAGAACGCCTTTCCTATCCCAGAAGACAGTACACATGACTTTTTGTGATGACATTGTCACTCTGAACTTTAGTTTTTTCGGAGAATGAGTGTGTCTCCACTCCATCGAATGTTGTTTCGATTCTGGTGTGAAATGACACACCCAAGTTTCATCATCTGTCACAATTTGGTTTAAAACGTCTTCTCCCTCATCACTGTACCGCGTGAGAAATGTCAGGGCACTACCAAGTCGCTTTGTTTTGTGAACATCAGTGAGCATTTTTGGAACCCATCAGGAACACAGTTTGCGATAATTCAAGCGGTCAGACACAATTTTGAACAAAACAGTACGTGGAATTTGTGGAAATGCCTGTGAAAGAGTTGTCATTGTGAAGCGTCTGTTCTCATGAATTGCTTCATCAACTTTCCTTACCAAATCATCGGTGACAACAGAAGGCCAACCACTCCGAGCCTCGACGTGGACATTTGTTCGACCTGCATTAAACATTCTTACCCACTTTCTCACCATTCCATTACTTATCGCGTATTCACCATAAACTTCTGTCACTTGACGATAAATTCCGGCCGGTTTAAGATTCCTCGCGTTCAAAAATTTAATTATGGCATGAATCTCACAGAACTAATTGTCTTAAACATTTTGAATGTGCCCAGCAAACTGAAAACACAACATAGAGAAACCAAAATGACGACAATTGAAAGTCAGTGAACAAGAAAGACTAGTGTGCATGCGCGGGACGCCTACCACAGCGCTAGAATAAAACGGTACTTAGTTTCCGAATACGCTACGTATATATATATATATATATGTTACTCGTCTCAGTGAGCTGATTTTCTTTATTCTTATATGTTTGTAAATTGCGCATTTTTTGCTTTAAAAACGATTGAATTATGTTGTTCTTATCTTCCGATTAACTCTTTTTAGGAATTTAGTAAATCTGCATGCACTATTTGTAGAATTATCAACAATTTAAAAGTTGTTTAAGTGCAGCTAAGCGTAATTAGTTTTCTCATGGCGGATATTTGTTTACATTTAAAACCTAGGAGAATATTAGATTTGTTGCCAATCTAGAGAAATTAAGCTTCACAGCAACAACGATAACACCTTCTTTTATTATTGCGAATTAAATCACGGTTAATCCATTCTGGAATTTATTCTAGGAAATAAGTGTTTAAGATTTACTTCGTAATTTTTAATATACACATTTTGAGTTTTTATGTAATTTTGCCTTCTCGCGAAGTGAGAACTGAATTAATTGAATGGCAAATACTGAATCGTCTGTGAAAAACTATTTGTTTTCTTTTTTCTTGTTTAATTTCTTTTATATATCGTTTTATATTTGTTATAGCATTTGAATAGAATATGTGGCAATAATTAGATAATTCTTCAGATCATATAAAGTTTGTGCATTCTGAGCTATAAAATGAATGAGATGTAACGCTAAGTGAGCTTAGTGCCAGATTGTCGCTTTCGTAAACAAATACAGTGAACTTTAAAGAGTGCATTTATTCTACTGTTTTTTATGCGCTATCGACGAAGCAGATTTAACTCAATCAAATAAATTTTAATGAAATGCAAGAAAAAATACGCATAATTTTCATTCCGTACAAGGAAGTTATGTGATATACACATCAGATATTTTTTAGGAAATATTACTTTATTTATTTCTTTAAAATCTTTGGAATAATTATTTTACGCTCGGCAAAATGCCACTGCATGATTAACTGCATCACTTGGGAAAACTATTATTTTTGTAAAAGCCTCTATTTGGGCAAAATAATGCCTGACATTTTGTAAAACAAAAGAGAAGACTTTGTTTTATTTATTTACATTTTAGGAACTATTTATAATTATTAAATGAATGGCATTTGAAAAACTTCTAAGTGCGCTTTAAAAGCTTCTCTACTGAAAACAAAATATTTGAATTTAAATTTTTCTAATCCATATTTTGTAATATCTATACTACTACATACGCTTTTATTTATTTTTCTAAATCTCGTTTTTAAAGAGAAAAGTGCGTGCGTTGTACACATTTAGACAGAATCTACGTATGGAAACATTTCCTTATTTCTGATTTTAATCTTCCAGAAGCTACTTTATTCGGAAAGCAATGATTTTAAAAAAGTATTTTTACAGAAAGGAATACAGGAAATAATATGCTGTAAAAATTTTTAGAAGATTTTATTCTGATATTCTTTTAATATAAAATGCTTTTTTTTTTTGGTAAATCTCTTTTACAAAAACTAAAGCTATTTTTACCTTTCAAATATTCAAAGTCTGAAATTGTTTCATTTATGTGTAAAAGTTTGGTGCATAATTCAAAATCTATGCTAGTCTAAAATTGCACATTTTTTTTTCAAAACTTTAAGTTCTCAGATTGTCGTGTTTCTTTTCCAATTGGATTTTATGAACATATATTAATTTTTAAGCTTTGAAACTAATTATATTCAATGAACCTATATTGATTAGATTTTATGATAATAGTTTCGTAAATATGACACCTCAGGGAAAGAAAACTTGTCGTAAGCTAACAAAATTAAACGAAAGAAAGGGAAAACTTGTTTCTGTCTAAAAATTTCGGTGTTTTGTTCTATCTATCATTTTTAACGGCATGAAAGATTTTAGCAGTGTAATCACAGAACAGCCGGATTGTAGGTTTCAACATTCTGTGAACAGATTTACTTGTTCATTACTGCAAAACTGCGTATTCAAAAAAATATTTAAAATAATGGAAAGGTATAAAGCGTTATCAAAAAAATGCATCTTGTAAATCGTATGATCTTCGATATCATAAAAATTGACTTCCTGTATCATAAATTTATACTTCAAAACCAAATTGCACTATTTGTACAAACTGCACTGCTCAAGCTGGAATACATTGCATATAAACTTGGATTTGAAAACGTTTATACTTTCTGAATAAAAAATAAATAAATTCTGAAAGCTTTCAGATTTTATATTATGCCCAAACGGGCGTTTTTTTTTCTCAAACACATACACGTTTTGAGATCATTTGGGCTAACGCTACTTCGGGATAAAATATTTAAAAACAGCATAAATTTAGCATTTCCGATAGCCAGTCTCGAGCGTTGGGGATAAAAATAGTTTCCTTCCTACTGTGTTGTTGGCTTTGATATTGTTGACTTTTTTTACCACAAAATCTTCGAAAATTTATGTCTTGCAAAATATGAAATAGATAATAAAATAAATTCCAAATTCGGGCTTCCAAGTGCCCACGTTCGGGCGGGGGACTAAGTTATTCAAAATTTGATGATTGTAGTATATTTTAGTATATATGATTCTAGAACTATTATTTTTTCACAGTGCAAGAAACATACACACATTCATGCAGATTTTGTATTATTTAATTTCTTTAAATATAATGCATGGCGATAATATTTGGTAGCAACTATTTGGAAAGTGATACATTACATTTAAGTGATTCAACGCAAAATGCCGTTTCGAGACTAATAGCCCTTTTGGACTAACGCCCCTTTGGGCTAATAAAGAAGTTATGTAGTTAACAATATTACGCTACATATTAACTGCAGATTCCTTTGGCAAGCTCAAAATAAAAATTTAGAAAACTCTGGGGCTTAGTATCAGTGGCAACTTGGAAGCACATGAGTTTTCTTGTAGAATTATGCAAGATTTGTTTGCTACATGATGTAATGTTTTAGTTTAATAAATTTTATTACTTATTAACATTTTCTTTGTCCAACTTCAACAAGCTGTAGTTTTTATAAAACGATTGGAATTTCCTGACTCCTGCTTCGTAATAACCTAATGTCCCTACACTGGCGCCCGAACTAAAAGGGTTGTGGCTGATGACTCTCCACACCCAGGATTTGGCGACTAGGTCCCCTAAAACCCTAGTCGACCTTTAAAAAGGGGAGTATATAAGGTATATCTCCCACATTCTTAGCGTGCCTTCGTGGTGTAATGGTTAGCACACTGAGCCGGTATTTCAGAGTTCCGTGGTTCGATCCCCGGCGAAGGCAATGCATATTTTTCATCTCTCCTGCTTGTAATTAATCTAATGTCTCTACAACACTACATACAAGTTACCATCTGGAATTATGGAAAATTGAACGGCGTCGTTTAGCGGCAATTTCCAAGGTGGAATCATAAAATATGATTCAAGTAACAGTGTATATGGTGTAAATAGTGCTACTAGTGTTGTTTTCAGAGGTTATGTATATAGCTTTACAGCATACCATGGTTTAGCGAATTACAAACAAGACACAGAAAACAACCAATCAAAAATAACATAAAGAAAGCATAAACAAATAAAATAGGATTAAGTTTCAGAATGCATCGGACATGACAGAAAGCTATAATTCCTCTTCACCAATAAGAATGCGATTACAAATATCTCAACAATTTCAAAGAAAATATCTATTTTGACCGCTATTGAATGCAATTTTAACGACGTTTTTGCGTGGCATCTGTATGTAAGTGACATCCGTACGTGAGGACAGAATAAAGGACTCTTTTCCCGAAACCGATTGCAAAAAGGATTCAAAATGGATTCAGAAGAGTCTTGTTGTCACGTCTGTACATCTGCACGTATGTATGAATGTATCTTGTAACCTCAGAATGATGAAATTTGGCATATAGGACTGCTATAACATGTAGTTGTGCATCTCTATTTTTGGTTGCAATCGGCTGCATCAAAAATATATAAATGAGTATATCAGTAAAGACATAAAGTAAGACAATTATTGCATTTTCTGAAATTTATTACTTATGAATTTCAAATTTCGTTCTTTGTGAAATTTGTTCTAAATTTCTTACTTTATGTCTTTGCTGACATTTTTCAACAGCTTAATGCGCGAAAATACTAGGCATGATTGTATTAGATTTTAAAAAATTGCACTGCAATTATAAATGAGTATTATTTTCAACTTCTCCATAAGGAGCTTCACAGTACGTGCATCTATCAGCACGTTGCTACTAGCACCACTACTCTAAAGAAAAAATTTACTGCCCCTCACAAAAGACTCAAAACACGAAACAACAAGTTAAATAACAGGTTTACTAATCTCTGTATCTTACCTAAATTTCATAAAAAACCTACCAAATTCAGAATCATTGCAAACAGTACCAAAAGTTTTGTAAAAGAAATTGATTTTCACTTTGCTGAGAAATTAAACTTGTTTTAAATGTTATTAATAATTTTGATTTTCAAGATAAACACTGCGAATGGATGATTTCTAACAACGAAGTTATTCTTGATACTTTAAATGAGCTTAAAATAGAAAACATTCAATGTTACGACTTCGAAAACCTTTATACTTCGCTACCCTTGGATGATATCTATAATAGCCTTCTTACTCTCCCACTATTATTTCTGCAGAACGAAACTATTATTCCGACTGAAGAATGGAAACTTTATCTTAACAATGTACTTTTTAACAATTATTTGTAATTTAATAACATTATCTATAAGCAAATAAAAGGAATTCCAATGGACTGTAATTTTTCTACAGCAATCTGTGAACAATCCTATTTACTCAATTTAAATTTGTTCGTTCACTTAAAGACGAAGAACATAAATATTTCAAACACGTATATCGCTATATTGATGATGTTATTGCCTTTAATAACTTTAGCAAATTTGAAAATGCTAATATTTACCCTTCTTGCCTCAAACTTAATACTACTAATACATTACAAAATGAAGTAGTTTACCTAGATCTTGATATTCTAAATTACATTCAAATTAAAATTTATGATAAACGTAGAGACTTCCATTTTCAAACATTAAAACTCACACACTGGAATTCTAACGTTTCAAAAAAGAATCATCATCAATACTATTAATGAACAACTTCTCAGAATCAAAGGAATATGTAATAGCACTGAACTCGTTCAAGAGGAAATTCTCTATTTCATTAAAATTTTGCACAACGATCTTATTCCTCAAACAGTAATTAATAATTCCTTAAAAAAGCTGGCATTTACCTTTTATTTTAAATTATTTGTATTAAATAATAAAATTTTTTACTTAAATCCTTAAGGAAGGTAGATGATGGATGGTTAATTCAGATGATTTAATGTAAAAATGTAACATAGGTTCCTCTTACTGTTACTTTTGTACTCTCTTAGATATGAAGAGAACTTCAGTTCCAGATTTTACATTTGCTTGTTCGGCCATTTTGTTCTTCACCTTCTAACAATTTTTGCGTGACTCAGCACTTTACTGGACGCCATTTTGTTGATAAGCTTCCCTCTTTAACTTTCTTAGATTGACCCCCTGTGCACGCCCCACCTTTCTGTCCAGATGTCCGCACTGGCCGTGGCGCCTCATTGGTTCACGTAATGACGTTTTAACCCCCACTTTTTACTTACACCTTATTGGTGATCTTCAAATTCTTTTCTGGTTTGCTCACTTTTTAGAAATCTTATTCTAGCAACCACTTTTCAATTTTTTTACGCATTTCAATTTTAAGCTGCTGCCTTGAGTACAGGTATGTTCAATTTCTTTTGCTTTGTCTTGCAAAAGGTCTTAACAAGATTCGTGTATTTTATTGTGTTTTATTTTGCTTTTTTGGTTAACTAAGTCTAATTTTTCTAGCTCACTGGGATCTCCCTGACTCTTGCCTAATTGGCTTCTTTTGTTTATTTGTACATTAGTTTCACCAAGTTTTTTAAAGGTTACACTGTAGTACTTTTATTTGTTTTAAATTTTATGGCAGGCGCGTCGGGAAAAGAAACTATAAGAATTGAGACCTACATTAATTTGTAGATTATTATCTATTATCATCTGTTAAAACATTTTTTTTTCGCTTTTGCCTCAATTATTGTCGTTTGACGATACGCGTAATGGAGTTTACCCATGTACGAGCTATAGTGCTTTTCCCTTGACAAGTCCACAAAAGTTCGACTTAGGCTAAATTGCCATTTACTGCCATGTTTCGGTATTTTTCCTGGTTTTTTAATTTAATTATGTCTGTGCTTTAAATGTTTTTTTTACGTGTTACAATTTTTTAAATGTTGTTTTTCTTATATACCAGCATTTAGTTTTTCGTTTGTTTTTTTTGCGTTATTCTTTTGAGTAATTAATTTGGTTAAATTTTTATACCTTAGAAAGTGGTTACCAAATTTACTTTTAGGCGATTGCATTTAGAATTTTTCTCTCTTTTTGCTAGGAACATGTCTGTCATTTACTTTTAGGCGATTGCTTTTAGAATTTTACTCGCTTAACTTGGCTTTAACCTTAATTTCGCAGATCAATGCGCAAAATTCTTGACTAAAAGGTCTCTTGTTAATCTACTACTTTCTATCAACTATATATATGTATATGCCCACTCTGTAACTTGGCTCCGCGAACTCAGTTTTGTAGTCTTATATTTTGGCAAATTTTTCATTTTTTGCTTTAAATATGATTAAATTATGTTGTTCTTATCTTCCGGTTAAGATTTTATGCCTCTAGTTAATCTGCATGCAATAGTTGTAGAATTATCAACAGTTTAAATGTTGCTTAAATGCTGGCTAAGCCTAATTGTTTTAGCATAGCAGTCATATTTGTTTACATTTGACACTTAGCAGAATAGAGAATTCAGTCAGTTTATGGAAAGTGAGTTTCTATTTGTCGACTGGGACCAAATTAAACTTTCAGTTTTGTGCACCGAAAAATCTGCCTTCTTACCTGCTGACCAAACTGCTTGTTTCTGCGTAGAAACTCTAAAAATTTTAAGTCGAAAAATTGTTTTTTTAATCGTTTTTAACTGTATTTGTTGTTTTAAGTTTTTCTGCCTCTTTCAATTTTTAATGAATATATTTTGAAGTTTTATCTATTTTTGCCTTCCCGCGAAGTGAGAACTGAATTAATTGAATGAGAAATATATCTAATAAAATTCGAGGAAATAAGTTTAAGTGAAATGCAGCATTGGAAATAAGATTAGAAATTTACTTCAATAATTTCATTGTAAATTTATTTTGAAACTGTTGCTTTGATATAATATGTTTCAGCAACAACATACAGGACGTCTGCTGGAGAAAAAATAAATTAATTATAAATATTTAAAGTGTTATTTCGAAACAAAACTTGCTTAGAACTTTTGTGAGAGGTACCTTTGATTATCTACTGACCATTAGGTAAAAGGTAGAAGGACATTATGTTCAAAACAAAGTTTGAATGCTAGCCAGAGTACTTCTTTCTTAATCATAGATTGTTTCGAAATCTAAAAAAAAATTACATTGCTTTGGAAAAATTTCTAAAACCAAAGTCGTGTTTCCTAAGTAACCTTTCGCGAATTAACACACTTTTTGTCTCGTTCTGCTTCACAGGTTAAAAGCGATGTTTTTTTTTACTTTCCCAAGTCATCGAATTTTCCTTCTATTGGATTACTTGAGATTTACACTTTCTGTGACGTAAATTCTTTCTGATAAAATCGTCGCTTCCTTGTTCAAAACTATATTTAATTCAAAACATTTGTGAGATGTAATGAAAAAATTAATATCAAGCGAATTTGACTCTGGCATCTTAAGATAAGGCTAAGTAAATGGAATTACTCATTTTGAATTTAGTAATTTAATGCCATATTGAGTAGGAAGGATAATACTACTTATTACGTACGTAAATGTATTGTTTAGATTTAGATCAGTCTGCTGTATTTAGGTTTTATGAGAAAATTTGAAGTATTTCAGCAATAATGTTAAAAAAGTGGTATTATTAATAACATCCTCAATGATAAGAATTCAATGAGCCTTTCGCCTTCTGCATGCTCTTAAGTAATATTAAAAGGTTTTCTTTGAAAATTTACAGCTGGCAGCTCTTTAGGATTTTCGTTATCCATAGCTTTCAGTCTTTCGTTATCCATGGATTTGCTCAAGTTTTCATATACTGCTGTTTCAATTTAAAATTAAAGCATTACGTTTTTGCTTATTACTTTCTTGTACGAAGTAAAATGAAAGTATTGTAATCGCGAAAGATTTCAAATATCATTATTTCAAAGAAATTATAGAGTTTCACCCCTACCGAAGGCAATTCAATGATATTTTCGAGTGAAATCTGTATGTGAGGACAGAATAAAGGATTCTTTTCCCCCCAAAAATTATAAAACTGATTTGAAATGGGTTCTGAAGAGATTTTTTCGTAGCGTCTATGCGTACGTACTTAAGTATATATCCATGTATTTCGCATAACTAAAAAACGAGTGTCCTCAGAACGTTGACATTTTGTATACAGGATTCCTATAACATGTAGATGTGCACCTCCTATTTTGGTTACAATCGGCCACACCAAAAGTGTATGAATATATGTATTTATATATCCACTCTGTCACTCGGCTCAGTGAGTTCAGTATTTTTATTCTTATATGTTGGTAAATTGTGCATTTTGTGCTTTAAAAATGATTGAATTATTTTGTTCTTATCTTCCAGTTTTTATGCCTTTAGTTAACCTGCATGTTATAGCTGTAGAATTATCAAAAATTTAAAAGTTGTTTAAGTACGGCTAAGCCTAATATTTTTGGCCATAGCAGCCATATTTGTTTATATTTCAAACTTAGCAGAAGAGTGGCTTTGTTGCCAGTCTAGAGAAATTAAGCTTCGCAACAACAGAAATAATGCCTTCTTTTAATATTGCGAATTAAATCGTGCTTCATCAGTTCTGGAATTTTTTAGGGGAAATAAGTGTTTAAGATTTAATTCGCAATTTTTAATACAGATATTTTGAGTTCTTATGTATTTTTGGCTTGTCGCGAAGTGAGACCTGAATTAATTGAATGAGAAATAATGAATCGTCCGAGAAAAACTGTTCAGTTTTTTTAAAATTGTTTTATACATCATTTTAGATTTATTATAGTATTTGAATAGAACATGTGGCAACGATTAAATAATTCTTCACATGATATATATATTTTTATGCATTCTGCCAGAGTATCGCTGTGGTAAACAAATATAGTGAATTTTAAAGAGAGCATCTAGTCTCTTGTGGTATATGCGTTATCGATGAAGTAGCTTTAAATCAGTCCAATAAGTTTAAATGAAATGCGAAATGCTTATAATTTAATATTCCGTACAAGGAAGTCATGTGGTGTATACATCAGACTTTTTTTTCATTGCGATAAGACTTATTACAAGAGCTGACTGAAAGATACTTTACTTTTTACCAGTAAATGTCACTGATAAGTCTGTCTTTTTCTATGGTTATGTATTAGCTTGTCTTAACCGTGAACTGCAAAATTTAGTCATAGGAAGGTGAAGCATTCCTTGCACGAAGAGAAATAGAACAGCTCTATATCTCCCAATCTACTGAACAGATTTACCAAACTTAACTTGCGTTTTTTCATATCTCAAAAGCGCTATTTAGGATATGTATAATAGATTTATATACAACATTTTTCTTGCATAGTTATTTTGACACAAAATCGGGTATTTTCTGAAATGACTTACCTATTATTTTCTATATGTCGATTCTACTCAAACTGTGCCAAAGTGCCATGTTTTATAAAAATTGCGGGAGTGTTTTTAAAAAATTAGCTTCCAAAATTTCAGCTGTTATATGTTAATTGAATTCGGTATATATTTATTTATATTTCTGTTCTTTTTTTTATCAAACATTCTTAATTTTACTTTCCACAACTCAAAATTTAGTTTCAATCCAGATAAAATTTTCAGATATTTTTCTGGGTTATTTTTAAAATTTATATTTTTAGTTATATTTTATAAAATTCTTAAAAATATTTTGTAATTATAACCCATAAAGTTTTAGCATCACCTTAAAGTAGATGTATTTTCTAGGAATACCTGCACACATTTAGAGGATTCTTACTCAAAATTTCTCAAGATATATATGAATTCATATAATTGCGTATTTTGAAATTTGGATTATTTGTTATAAGCAAAAATAGCGTCAAATGTGGTTTGTGAACGTTGCAATTATTTTTCATGTCATGCATAATGAAAAGGAAAGGAAAATAGGTTACCATAAATTAAAAATTTCGCCAGGTGAATTAATCGTGGTGCAAAATGAAAGGGTGAGAGAAGATAAATTTTTAATTTCTCTGTACGTTTCTACCCAACTTTTACAAAACTTAATGTTTAGGCATAATTTTAGTTGCAGAATCAAAATATGGAAAAAAAAAGTTGTACTTGTTTGCCCTTTGAAAACACGGCCGAAGTGAGAATAAATTTTGTGTTAAATTTCAAAAGTGTGAAAATGAAACACATCGGACGTTAAGTCTACGACGACTAAACATTACTCGTATTTCAGAATTTCAATGGAGTTTTATAAAATAGGGTTAAACACGAGTGATTGATAAAATACATTCTTATATATCACCAACTGAGTTAACAAATGTCCACATTGCATGTACTCTGGCTATGAACAGTTTCTATTATATAAATATCCTGGAAACAAGCAGATGAAATTTACGTTACTGCCACGATTCTAAATGTGTAACAAGGCTGTTTATTTCCTGTTTCTGAAACTTTCATATAATTCTATAAAAATTCAATTCATTGTGAAAGACTCTTTTGCAAAGTGCAAAATGTAGGGTCACTAAAGTCCCTGATTAAGAGTTAAAAAAAAATTTGCACCTTTTTAATCAGCTTTTATAGATTTGTGAAACTTTTACACATTTTAGAACACCACTTTCACAACTTTTTACTTTATTTTAGAATTTTATGCTATTCATTCATTAACATTAGAAATGTGTATTTGCTACTACTACTATACTTGCTATTACTGTTAAATAGTTAATTGAATTTTTTAGAAAACATTTTATATTTAAGTTTACTACCCATTTTGCTGTTCAAAGGCATCACCGTTGACTGAATATTAAAACTAAGCAAAACTCCTAAACAAACATTTCTTAAATTAATAACATTCCTTGAAGCATTTGAAAAACATATTTTGCTATTCAAGGAGCAAAAAATATTCCGGGGTGTTGTAATAATTTCCTCTCTTAAACATGCAGCAAACTGACAGATTGTGTTTTTACTACTGACAGTATCTGAAAAGGAAAATTCACCAAAAAACAGTATCATGAAACAATGTTTGCACATATTTGGAAGGATAAACTAATATTAATTAATGTTGTACGAACATAAAAGTATGAGATTTCAAAAAATATTCAATAACCAGAGATGTTCCCATGTAATTTTACGACGGAAAAAAATCAAGTCGGGTAATTAATAATTAATAGTAGCGGAAAATTAATTAAATTTTGTTTTTACGACATAATTTCTTTCAGTACTAAATTTCAAATATTTCTTAATTAAGGCGTGATATATGAGAGCATTTTACATAGAAGTAGAAAACTTTCTATTGACATTTTACAGAACATTCTAGGATTTTGTTTGAGTCAAGCCGTTATGTTATTCTTCTCAAAAAGAGTCAATATTCTCAACTGGGGTGCTTCTGCAGCTTGAAAAGAAATGTTTTTAGATTATACCGAAATTTCTATAGACGCATCATTAGCCTCGTGTTGATTTCGTCTAATTTTGTCATTTAATTTCTTCATTTATATTACATCATACTAATAAGAGTTGATAAAAGTTCCCATAATTGTATTAAAACCATTAAAAATAAACAAGAAACTGGATGATAGCTGCATCACTGCTTTTTTTAAATTTGAAAAAGACAGTGTATAAACGTAAAGAGCAAATTATTTAAAATCTTCTACAGTAACACAAGTACAGTAGTTAAACAAGTCCGGTTGTTACAGAAACTCAAAGGATTTCTTGCATATCTTATTTCTTTATTTGGTCAAAATATACAGGGTGTTTATAAAGTCCCGGACCCATTTTGATGTTTAATAACTCATAAAATAATAAAGATAGATTAAAATTAATAACATAAATGGTTAGATAGCCTCAAAAAGTTTCATGACCCTTGTCAATGAACTTCCACATGTGCCCCCTTCGTCGCAAGGAGAATATCAAGTCGATATTCAATTTCACGCCAGGTACCGGCAAACATGTGGGCATCCACAGAGGCTATTGCGGTTGTCATTCTGGATTTATGTCATAAATGTTCGACACTCTCCTCCTGTAAACGTTGCCCTTTACAAATCCCCAAAGGAAAAAGCCCAGCGGCGTTATATCTGGTGATCTGGGTGGCCAAAGAATTGGACCTCCTCGCGCAATCCATCTTCCTTTAAAATGGTCATTCAAAGAACTACGAACGATGGTATCCCAATGAGGTGGTGCACCATCTTGTTGCAAAAAGACACGTGGCTGAAGCTCTTCTAGTTGTGGAAATGCGAAGTTTTCCAACATGTCTAAATATACAACTGATGAGACCGTCTTTTCTGTAAAAAAGTAAGGCCCAATGACTCGGTCGTGCATTAGTCCACACCCCACATTAACTTTTGGGGAATCCCTTTGTGCCTCACGGTATTCATGGGGGTTTAACATAACATTGCACTAGTTGCCAAAAGCAAAAGAGAGAAAAATGCAATTAGCATGCAGACGATATTTAGAAAAGTACAAATATTTAGACTGGAAAGTAAAATTATCTGAAATGAACCACACGCGCAGACGATATTTACAAAAGTAAAGATTTTCGAACCTGAAAAGGAAAATATATGAGTTATTCCATCCATAAATGCCATAAATTTGTTTATATCTTCATTATTTTATGAGTTATTAAACGTCAAAATCTGTCTGGAACTTAAAAAACACCCCGTATATTTCAGGGCTGAGTCATTAGATGCGTTATGATAGGATTCCTTTCTTGAAAATTTTGTAATAATTTAGGATAATATAATTTAAGATGGATTGATTCGGTTAAAACACCTTAAAAATGTCTGATAAAATATCTTAATTCCATGTTAGAGCAGAAGAAATGAATAAAGTCTATGTTGGTGGGAAAGCAATCATTGCTGGTCTCACAACAATAAATTTTCTTCTGTAAAAATTTCTGAAATCCTCTTCGACTGTGAATTATATTGCCTTAATGTCCTTCGATAATCACCAAAACTTAAAATTACGTGATTTATTTCTAATTCCTCAATTCTAAAATTATTTAAAATTCTATCTCATAAAATTATTTTAACCCTTTTTGTTGTCTTCTTTGATCTTTTATTTTCCTTATGTAATTTTTGATAACCAGGAGAAATAACATTGAAGTAAAACATGAATGCAAAGACTCTTGGAAATTAGTATATTTTTTAAAATTAAGCGCGATTCAACCTACTCATAAAATCTTAAGATGGCGAGTTGTTTCACGTCGACTGTTACGACTACTATTGAACTGTTATTTAATTTTTAGTTTACTTTTTATTTTGTTATATGTTTCATTCATATCTATAGTATTTATTTATTGCACATTTTCCTGTTGATTCTTTTCCATAATAATATTGTTATAGTTTGATTTTTATGCTTGAATATTTTTACTTTTCATTTTTGGAGTTCCCTTTGAAGGTCCTTTTACTGAGTTTAACCTTTACATTCATTTTAAATCGTTCTTGTAAGCTTACATTCTTAAATTTACCTCTTTGGGTTGTATCCTCATATTTTCATTCGCTGTCATCTAAAACGAAGCATTCATCTGAATAGCATGATAAACACAGATTGTTTTCGCTCTATATTAATATTTCGCTTAAATAGAAACTTCGGAAGAATATACTCATTATCATTCACGCAAATTTGTAGTCTTGAATCTTATATTTGAGTTTCTGAAAATTCTCAAACAGCCTTTAATTCGTTCTTTCAAAATCATTTGCAAATATTTGCACGAAACCAAGAGGATTATGAATAATTCTTCTCAACATTTTGCTTATCTGATACCGTATAAACAGCTTATTAAGTAGAGTAAAAGTTTGCACAAATAAGAAAAAATTGCACTTGTAAAATGCAAATAGTCTAAATTATTAATATATTCGAAATAATGACACACGGACACACATACGTACGTGTTCTGTGTGTCTGTTTGTATGTATGGTTATATGTACGTTTGAACGGTGCAACATGTTGAGCCTCAAAGGAAAGAAAGGATATTAGATAGGTTCATTCCGTTGAAGCACCTTAAACATTTGATAAAATATCTTAATTTCATGTTAGAGCAGCAGAAATTATTAATGTCTATTTTGGTGCGCTAACAAACAGTGCTGGTCTCACAACAGTTATTTTTAATTTTCTTCAGGAAACATTTTTGAAAGCCTCTTCAACTGTGAATTATATTGCCTTAATATCCTTCTGTAATCGACAAAATTTAAAATTACGTGATTTTATTTCTAATTCCTCAATTCTAATAAGATGTGAGGTAGCTGCAAATCTGTAGAATATTAGGATGGAGCTTTGTGAAACACTGGGCAACATTTCATGAAATTATCACGTTTTCCTTCTCTATTTTTTCCAAATAGAAAATCAATGCATTGCCAACAACAGAGTGGCTGGCAGAATCATGATTTAGTAGTACTCCTGTTGGAAGGACTTCATTGAAACGAATATTCACAAGAACATGTTACAGATGTTAAAACAGGAAGCCTCATCCTTTGATAATGTTAAATGGAGGGTAAATGTGTTGAATGGAGGGTTCAGGCGTGAAGACAAAAACATTTTGTACGAACCACAAGAAGAAAACTTCAACGCTGTGCTGGATATGATCATGGTTGGTCATCAAATGACTGTGAAAACAGTGCTTGGATCTTTACGGATCTTGATGAAACGTGTATGACACATATTCCATCAGGAACTGTCCATGAAAAAAGAATCAACTTATTCAGAAACTTTTCTGAAGAACAAAAAATTAAAGGATACTTTGAAAACGAGATGGATAAAGAGGTGGAAAATTTGGTTGTCAATGTGGGATATTATACCAATCTGATACACAATTCCTGGCACCTCCGAACTTTCTTCCGTTTCATTTTATGAAGAATTTACCTCCAAGATGACAAGGCAACACCGGCAATGATGTCATTGAGGTGGATGTTTATTGGCGTGAGACTTATGAGAAATCATTCTATTAAATTGCTGAAAACAAATTGCAGTATGGAAAGAAGAAGTGTATTGATGAAAGGGTAATATATAATAAGAATCATAATGAGAAAATATAGCTCAAAC